>CAKNYM010048254.1:0-10012 GCA_932195095.1 Andricus curvator
CCGACCAAGCTTCGGCGGCGTGGCGTCGCTTATACGTGAGTGACGTGGCGTATCCAGTGGCTTAGAGGTGGAGAGGGTACATAGGTTGGAAAGAGAAGGCGGATATCACTCTTGGATTTCTCTCTTCCTCATGTGTATCCCCTCCACCTTCAAGGCGCAAGATAGGCCGCGCCACTCACGTATAAGCGACGCCACGCCGCCGAAGCTTGGTCGGTGGAACTGCGTTCAGTGTGCTCGCGCACGTGCGCAGGGCACACGCGTTTCTTCGCAATCCCCTCTCTTCTGGGCCGACGGTTCTCCGCATGTGGGAGCTAAGTTGCGCTCGTTTGCTAACTTCACAGTGGCTCTAATCCGCTTCCTGGTAATTAGCAATTACTCTTAATAATAATTAGTAATAATTACCCTTACTAATAATTAGTAATTGCTTTCAATAATAATTTATGAAATCTTTTATTTCTTAAAGAAATAAGAGGCTTCAAATCTCTTATATGGAATATATGTTTCAGATATGCGTCAAACTGGTATGAAATGCCTTTGAAGGTACATAAATTAATTTTAATGATGCTAATGAGAAGCTACACACGAACTCCAGTTACTATTGGGCAACTTGTTATTTTAAGCATAGAAACTTTTAGCGTGGTAAGATAAAAATGAATATATCTTTCAAAATATATTTATATCAATGTGGCCTGTCAAAATTTCAATAACAAAACTTATTTATCAGATTTGTCTCTCTTGTCGATTAGGATGTGAAAATTTCATCAGCAACAAATATAATTATAATGCTTAAACAAAGTAGGTAGGATTATCTTGCTATGAATGATATTAATTGTAATTACTATATAACACTGACAATTCTAGAGAATTTCAATAATTGAATGATGGGGAATAAATTATTTTTTTGTTCATCTGGTAAACTATGTAAACAATTTTTGAGATAGATACATAATATGTTTTATACATATATTTTTTTGTTCCAGATTCAACGAATGATTTTTTCGTATCTGAGTTTTCTGCTTAATGTAGTTGAATAAGTTTGAAAGATGTGAAATAAATGAACACCTTATAACACCTCAAACTGTCTGAGAAAACAGAAATTATATTTATTTATTTAAATAATAGAAAGCCCAGCAGTGCATGGTGAACCAAAAACAGAGATAAATTATTATAGTATATATAATTATTATACCACACATAATCTTAAACAATCTTACACACAATCTTCACACAAATTATACATAATCTCGAATAAAAATACATGATGTGTTTTCAGTTTATATGTATATGTACGTGTTTATTATCTCCCTTTTACAGCGTTGAGGGCATCTGCTCCTTTTGCAGTAATTTACAAACCACTTATACTACCTTAATAATACTTACTACCTAAATAATACTTTTTACTGACACTACCTTATACGCTATCGCTTTGTCTTAAAATGACTCTGAGATTCGCTAGATTCCTAGATTCGCTAGCGATTGAGCTTCCTGGACTTCCATTTCCTCTTACGATTCCCGTTATGAATGATTTTACGTTTACTTTACTATCCTTATTCCTTGCACATGATTACGGGTTTGGCCTTTCCCTACTCTATGACCCTTGCATTCTACCCTCTGTTCCAGCCTCATCATCCAGCTAGCCCCTTCTCCACTTCCATCCAAAATCCACATTATTCTGTCATCCACACTCTCGCTACCTATTTCCTCCACAGTATATCTCTCTAAAAACATACCCCCCCCCCCCCAGGATTACAGCTCGCAATGACAGACTCTAAATCTTCTTTCCTCTTCATCTATCCAGTACCTTCACTCTCTCATTCCTTCCCCCATCCTGAATCGTATAAATTTGTTATTAGGTTTGTAATTAGAATGGGACTTTAAGTTTAGTTTACTGGAATTGTTATTTTGAAATGAACTCTGTTTTGGAACGGAGTGAGATGAATCGATGAGTGCGCGTTACTCGAGAAATGAAATCATCTCATCAAAAGAAGGAACGTTTGTATCTTTAAGTGTTTCTTCCCATTTTTCTTCAGTATAGTTATTTAATTATTCTTTGACAATAAAAACGAGAAGCGCATCCCATCGATCTTCAGCTTTGAATAAGGATTTTAAATGACTTTCTACAATGAATCGACGATTGTCATGCCGTTTTTTAATAAGTTCCTAAGCTACCGTATAGTCTTCAGTTGTTTTTTTGTGCGAACCGATTATTTTCACTGCTTCCCCTTTAAGACAAGCTTTTAAATAATGAAATTTATGTAAATTTGGAATAGATGCGTTAACATGCGACATTGACTTAAATGAAACGTATAAGTTAAGCCAAGTGTCAAAGAACTCGTGAAACGTGGGATTTTGAAGCTTTGGAAGCTCAAAACGGAACGAAGGGAAAAATGAATTAGCGTGTGAGTTGGAAGATGTGGTGCTAGTTGCACGATTTTTTAAATATTTTTGGGCCAGTCCACTAATCGCGTAAAAACTATTTTCAAAATTGAGCCTTTTTGACTCATTTTCTGCTTCTTCTTCTGGAGTAACAGCTAGATCATCGATTTCATCTTGGACTACTGTAAATTCGTCCCAAAATCTTATATGTTGAGCTAACCGTGTTTCTATATCAAATGACTCTACATCTGTTTCCTCGTCGATTACTTTTGAAACAGAATCGACGTGAGTTAATTGGCGTTTTATTGAACCGCGAAGCTTTCTCAATTTACCGAGTTCTTCAGCCATAATTATAGACGCGATATTTCTTGTTTAAATATATGAAATTGTGAATTGTAAAAATAGATTGGAACTCTCTGGACTTACTTGTATCGATGAGCAGACTTGTGAGGTCTTCGAGCCAAATATGCCAATGCTGCCGATGAACTGATGCCGTTGAAATGAAACGTGTTGACTCTGGAACTTAAGGGAATTTATTAGAGTTAGAAAACGGGATTCTATTTTTCAGTTGCACGGTTGAATATTTTTGTCTGATTTCTTGCATACGTCATCTAAATATTATTCTGTTTTGCTGGACAGAGCCGGTTTTTCGGTAAAATGTTTATATTTTGTTTGATAATGCAAAAAGGAAAGAACAATAGCAGTGAAGCTCAATGTTAGCTGTGTGTGCATTTTCGCGTTATCCCCATCAACCCTCGTCAAACGGCACAAGACAGGCACCCCGGAGCTCGTCGAATTACCCGGAACGAATCACCCTTTCATTTTTATGAGATTCAGGCCAGTTACAAAAATTATGAAAGCATAGCTTGATTCAACTTGAATTAGCAGAATTAGTTTATTCATGTAATTTCAAGAAAGTGAACAAAATATTCATGAAAATCGATTAATATTTGCAGTAGTAATAGGAATGATAAAGCACATACGAAAGTATAGCTAGATACACCGCAGCGTGTCGAATCATGTGGAACCAACGGCCCTTTCATTGTTATGAGATTCAGGCCGGTTACAAAAACTAAAGTTTGAAAGCATAGCTTGATTCAATTTTACTTACCAGAATTAGTTTATTCATATAATTGGAAGAAAGTGAAAAAAATATTCCTAAAAATCTATTAATATTTGCAGTAATAATGGAACTGTTACAGTGCATTCAAAAGTGTAGCTATTCCGAAAAGTTAACACCTACTTCCTTAATCTGAATTATAAGTAATCAATTGAAAACTACTGATTAAGAAGTCTTAGTAATTCAAATAATAAGCGGTAATTCAAATAATAAGCCTTACTAAATAAATTAGCAGTTTTCTAGTCAAGATTGTGAGACAAGCTTACTCAATAAATTACTCAACGACTTCGGTCGATAAAACTTATCATTTTCATTTCGTGCACTTGAATTTCAAATAATGAACATTGAAATAAGATTAAAATGTTTATGTGTAATTCCAAGAAAAAATGAGGTTAAAAATATGAGTGGTAAATATTCTATCCATATATAAACGGAAGAAATTATTCTAACTCCTGTTTCTGAAACAGGAAACTGTTTCCCCGAATCGTAGATTTTAATACCCTTGAATTCGGTATATATCACTTCGCGAGTTTACAATTTCTAATCCAAGTTTTGGGAAAATATTAAAATCGAAATTTAACATCGAACTTTGGTAATAACTCCACTTATTGTTATTGCAGTTAGGCCTTTTCAATCTTTATATAATAGAGTGTAGAGCATAGAGTAGACTCTAAAGAATTTCAAGTTTTTTTATAATACTTACTAATATTGTAGCGTTAGAATCGACTGTGCGCGGTGAAACGAAGTAAGTGCAAAGCCACAAAAGTGCACTTTGTGTGTTTGGACTTCTCATCACTGTTGCAAAATGCACTTATTTGTTTTTAAATCTTAAAATATTTTTATAAAAAACATTGATATGCCAAATACTACTGTGCACAAGTTTCGAGCGCGCACAGTCGTAATGTAGAAAGGGATTAGAAAGAAATGTAAAGCGATTTTGAAGCTATCAAGCACGGAGAAAAATGATTTTACTAAAGTTACAGGATTTTTAGTAAAAATATGGAGAGTATAGCTTTTTTGTAAAGCTTACCGAACTTTCCGCACAGTTCACTGAATTTCCAGTAATTTTAAAAATGTACAGATACTTTCTGTACACTTTACGGACGTTTCAATTAGATTGTACAATTAAAAGATGTCAATTTTACCGAAAAGTTCAGTAAATGTAACAGAAAATATATGTACATTCATAAAATAAGTGAAAATTCTGAAAACTCTGCAGAAAGTTCGGTGATCTTGTCATAAAATGCATGCTGTCCCTATTATAACTGAAAAACCTGTAACTTCAGCACAATTTTTTTCTGTGCGAGAGTATACCGTCCAAACTGATGTTACTGATCATATTTCAGAGTTCTTTGTGAATACTATGTATCAGTTATTGAAGTGTTAATATCAAGTATATTAACAATACAGTGCATAGTGTGTCTCAGGCCTGTCTGAAATTGTACATTGTAGCCCATTTGTATAATTTTACGAGATTCAAAATAATTGTGTCTCCTTGAAAGCGTAATGAAATATATGTTAATATTATTCAAATGTTCATTAATTATATTCGATCAACCACCTTTCAAATACATATAGAAAATAGCGCTTAGAAAATCAGAATAATGTTGACAGAGGTTTTTAAAGTTTCATTTGTCATCCATTTAACAGTTTATGGGAAAATTATATAAACATTGAAAAGGTCAGACTGCAATAAGAATAAGTGGAGTTATTGCCAGAATTCGGTGTTTCATTTCAATTTTAATAGTTTTCCAGAACTTGCATTCGAACTTGTAAACTCGCGAAGTGATATATACCGAATTCAAAGATTTTAAAATGTACGATTCCGGGATTCAGTTTCCTGTTTCAACAATAGAAATTATAATAATTTTTTCCGTTCATGTATGGATAGAATATTTAAAACTCATATTTTTAAGCACATGTTTTCTTTCATTTACATCTATACATTTTAATCTAATTTCAGTGTTGATTATTTGAAATTCAAGTGCGCAAAATGAAAATGATAATTTTTATCGACCGAAGTCGTTCAGTAATTCATTCAGTAAGCTTTTTTCACAATATTTACTATGAAACTGCTAATTTATTTAGTAAGGCTTATTATTCGAATAACGAAGACTTCTTAATCAGTAGTTTTTAATTGATTACTTATAATTCAGATTGAGGGAGTAAGTGTCAACTTTTCGGCACAGCTACACTTTTATACGCACTGTAACATTTCCATTCATTATTACTGCAAATATTAACCGATTTTCAGGAATATTACTTTCACTTTCTTCCAATTATATGAATAAACTAATACTGCTAATTAAAATTGAATCAAGCCATGCTTTCATAATTTAAGTTTTTGTAACCGGCCTGAATCTCATAACAATGAAAGGGTGATTCGACGCGCTCCGGGGTGACTGCGTCGTGCCGTTTGACGAGGGTCGATGGGGATGCCGCAAAAATGCACACACAGCTAACATTGAGCGTCACTGTTATTGATCTTTATTTTGAATTATAAAACAAAGTATAAACATTTTATCGAAAAAACAGCTCTGTCCAGCAAAACAGAATAATATTTGGATGACTTATGCAAAAATCAGACAGAAATATTCAACCGTGCGACTGAAAAATGGAATCCCGTTTTCTAATTCTAATAAATCCCGTTAAATGATCCCGGGTACTAGAAATGACGCCGGATACTGGAACTGACTCTGGGTCCTGGAACTGATCTCGGATACTAGAACTGACCCCCACTTTCTGGAACTGACTCCGGCTGCTGTAACTAACTCCGATTTCGAAGTATTTTGCTTCTTTGGAGTAGCGACGCTCTTTGTAATGTTGACGTCGTCGTTGGAAGTGGATGAAGAAGAGAGCGAGAGTGTTGAAATTTTCTCCTTGGTGTTAGCTTGCTTTCCAATTTCGACTATAAACCAGTGATCCATATGAAAATGATGATTTTTGAAAGTGAAGAATCTTTATTGATGTTTGTTTATTGTTACATGTGAATATCTAAAAGTCACTTGAGTACGTGTTGTTGAAAGATCTTTTCTGAAATTCGATTGTCACTTGAAACACCGCACTAAACACACAAACTTATATTCACTTAAAACTTCACTCTGTTTTTTATTCACTGGTAGTCGCTGAAAGTCAATGTACTAGACGGCATTTTGCGATTATGAAACACGCCCGTCAGAACATCCGCGATTCGAAGGACCAAATGTTTGATTGGAATTGATCAAAATTAAATTACAATTGTGGTTGTGTTCTGACTGGATAAAACAAGATCATTTTGTAATACATAATATAAAACAATTATTTTCACGGTGCAAGAGGACAAGTTTTCGCTACGAGGAGTTGAGTGGGAGAAACAGGCATTCGTGGGTGATGAGACGCATCGCAGGTGTGACAAATTTTCCTAAAATCGCTATGATTGGTAGTGACAAAAGAGTAGAGGTGGAAGTAGATAGGTTCGGTTAAGGCCGGAAAAGTTCCAGGAAAATGAGAGGCCCTTGGTAATGTGTCCAGATGGGCCCGATGTTGTACCGTAGATTTACAAATGCCATAAACTTAATCTTTAGCACTGCTTCGAAAGCACGTTCAAGTAATCGGAGTAATCACAGAAATCCGCCATAATCCACTTGTTATCCGCAGTAATGCAAGTAACTTGGAATAATCCCAATACTTCAGATTAATCCACTTATAATCAGATGTAATCCACTTTGTCATTTGGGGTTATCCACTTGTAAATGGATTGCACCGGCATACAGGATAACTTACACATATATAATCACACGCTTAAAAGCTTTGAAAAATCGCACTTGCTGAGTTTATGGGTTTATATATTAATGAGTATATGGGTGATTGCCAAAAGGTTAACCATTTTTAGTCCCAGACATTTTCTATGATTAATCAATTCTTTCGAAAAATATCTTGACATCGTTTAGAAATACAAATACAAAACCACAAATCCAACATGAAAAATTGTTGAATAATATCAACGACATTTTTATTATTATTTAAGATTCATAGATATCACTTATATTGAATTTAAAAGGTTAATAATCAAGAAGAGGGTTCATCATTTTAGCTACGAATTTCTTGATAATTAAAACAAAACCTAGAATCCAAAAATCAAATTTGAATGTTGGACGTTAACGTGGAATTTGAATTTTCACTTATTTGAATTTAATTTCTTAAATTTCAATATTTTAGAGTAAAGTATTTCGAAAAGCACTTTCCAGTCTGTCTCGATTCGACAATTCGTCTTTACAATTCAACAATATTTGAAATTAGAAGCGCTTGAGCTCTAAAGTTTTAATTGGAATCAAAGCGATATTGAAGACTTTCAAAATTATCTCGTTCAATCTCGTATTATGCAATATGATAGGAACTTTAATTTAATATGAGTCAATAAAATTAAGAATTAAAAAATAATCTCGATCACAAAATAAATCCCCTGTCATTTCCCAGCGAAGAAAATTCCCGACGTTCCCGACCTAGCAAATATTCTTCTAGAAAATAAAATCACTAGCAATAACACTACTATCGGCTCAAAAAGTTCTGGAAACCAAGTGTCATAAAGCAGCGGGGGTCATTTTTTTTGCTCCCGAACGCTCCTGCCTTTCTTCGACCCGTGTTTCTGAACTCCTGCGGCACTGGTCGGAGGAGGTGTCAAATGTCTGGGCAAGAGTTCGGAAGCACGGGTCGAAGAAAGGCACGAGCGGTCGGAAGCTACAAAAAATGACCCCCGATTTCAGGCACTTGCTTTCCAACAAAAAAAAATGTCCAAAAATATCACGATTTTCACCAAAAATAAAACAATCACATCCTTCCGGGAGATTGTAAATAATTACAGTGTCTATGCGTTACAGTTCGGAGTTTGAATCGCTTTAATATCTTCATTAGAACTGAAGATAGTATAGTTGTACATTTTTCTAATTTTTAACAACCATTTTTATTATTTCTCAAATTTGTCGACTGCAATTTGTTCGAAAATGTTTTCCTCATATTCATGAATTTTTTCAAATATTTTCCATTGCCTCTTGTATAAGAAATAATGATCTAAACTTGACTCTTCTTAAATGTGACCGAAATTCCTTACTTTCTTTTACATTTTTCAGTCTGCAAAGCACAACAAATTTTTTACATTAATGTCTTCAAGCTCATTTACGTGAGACACTTCCAGATTTCAAATGACTATTTACTTATTACTCTAGAATTTTTGTTGGCTGAGTGGTTAAGCTTCAAAGGCTATAATTTTTGCGCCGATAGTAGGTAACCAACGCAACAGACGCACAACAGGCAAAAGGCTCAACGTGCGCGGCGCTACGCAAAACGTTCACTGCGCACTTACAGTTGTCGGCTTTACAGCGATGAGCGGAAGGTTAACTACACGCGCGTAGAACTGTTGAGGTTAGCGAAACTTTCGCCTCGGAAAGAGAGAGTTCAGACAAACCAGATATTTAAAATTTACATTTTTAAGTACACTTTAGCAAAACAAACATAACCTAAAAGATTTACTGTCTTGCTGTCACTCTGAATATTTATATAAACAAGTACTTACGACTTCAGTCAGTAATTAATCCGATTTCACTTTCAAACAAGCAGCACCCTACAATCCCAGGTGAAAATTCCTGTACAGGAACCTCGGAGAATCTTGGACATTTTCCTGGCCACGAATCTGCACACGAACCTGTACAGGTAATCTTGACGGTTCCTGCACAGAAATTTGGCGAAGGAAACAGTACATGATCCTGCAAAGGAACCTGTATGCAAGCTAACCTTTGAATGATCCTGCACAGGTTCCTTCACAGAGTGATTTGAGAAGCGGGTTCATGTACAGGAACTTGTTCAGGATCCTACAAATGAACCTGCATAGGAACTAATCCGCGAGGGTTCGCTAGTGGCTTGGCTCTCTCGATAGTAAGTTCGACCTTCAAGGAAATAAAAGGAAAGAAACTTTATAGCTGTAAGCGACATGAGTTTTCGAGACGGCTTTCTGTAAAGGACCCCATACATGTTTTTGTACAGGAACCACCCTGCTGGAAATAAATGGATAGAGTCTCTATGCGTTTGAATCGTTTTCTATCTTTAAGATTGAAATTGAAAGAAATGATCTATCCATCTTTATCTCTTGTCTATCTCTTCGATCCTTTTCTATCTTTCCTTTAATCTACTATCACCTCTATTCTTTTGAGTCCCAATCTTCCTATCCATGCCTATCCGCCACTTATCCACATGTATCCTTTTCTTTCCACTCCCCGACCCATATCCTAGTTTTTCTATCCAAATGAATCCTTCACTTATCCACGGCTATCTTTTCTATCCGTTAGGCAATACAAAATTTTGTCTATCTTTCTCAATCCCTGTATTCCTATCTAATTGAATCTTTTTCTATCTTTTTTAAATATAAGTCAGCCCTACCCTTCCGAAATATAAGATAGGCCTATTCTTCTGAATCCTAGTTGTTGTATCCAAATGAATACTCCACTTATCCACCTCTATCCTTTTCCATTTATTAGACAATCCCAA
>CAKNYM010048254.1:17111-65189 GCA_932195095.1 Andricus curvator
AATTTGAATTACTCATGATTTTCTGATTATTTTGATATAATATTCATGTATATTTGTTGCATTACATAATTTGCGGGAAAAATTTCACGGTTTGAAGTGGTCCTTAACCTTTACAACAGAACTTGGGTTTGCTTAAAGAACTTACGTCCATAATATATATTTTTTAATATTATTTTTTAACAATTGTTTACAATTCTCTCATTAACTTGACACCAAATACATATATGTGCTTTATGTAAAAAAAGTCTGCTAAGAAATGTAATGATTCTAAGTAACTCCTAACCTGTATATATCAGCGTTAGCAGAAGCTACTTAGAAAATTGAATGATTCTAAGTACTGCCTGAAAAATGTTTTAAGATAAAAACAGCAAAAAAATCGAAAAATGATGTTCATCTTAAAATCCATTTTTTCCATTCGTAACAACAAATGAATACAAAAATTATTGGCACCATTATTAATAGGACATGTATTAGAGTTATAAGAAAAAAATTGAAACAAACTTAAAAAATATATACTTTTATAATATTACCATCAGATCGAAAGAAAGAAAATAGGCAACAATAATCATGATTTTTTGACATTTTTACAAAAAGAAGTATTATTTATTGCCCCTTACAGGTGGTAAACAAATCTAAAAAATTTCTTATCTATATTTTTAAGTTCTATAATGCATATTCAACAAGTTTTCTGCAAATTTCATATCAATCAATAAAACCATTCTCGAATCGTCACAATTATAAATTTTAGAAAATGCTTTTCCTGCTCTTCCTTGCGCCAAAAGCAGTTTTGCTATAAACAAGGTTATTTTATCTAAAAATTGTTGAATCAATACTTTTTTTTTTAGTATTTTTCAGATATCCTAAATGATAGTTCCAATAATTTTGTATTAATTGTTCTGTTACGGATAAAGAAATATTTAAAATATTTAACAGAACATAATTTTTCGACTTTTCGGGTTTTTTTTCACTTACACACTTTTGGAGCACCACTTAGAAGCATCCAATCAAGTTTTTTTAGGTGTCAAAATTCATTATTTAACTTATATTTTGAAAAAACGAGGGCATTTTCACTATAAAAAAATTTTCACTATAAAAAAATTTGCACTATTTTTTCTTCAATGTGGTTAAGAAGTTAATTGATAATTTTATATTCAGAAATGATTTACTTTTTTAAAACGGTCTTCTTAAATCCAGAGTATTGTAGTTTATTGTTTCCATGAAGTAAAAAATGCCAGTTTTTAACATTTTCTTGTCCTACATATTATTTTTGTCTTTTATTTATAAATTTACAAGTACTATTCAGGATAAATAAAAATGATAAAAATGTATACATAATATTAACAGCCTTGCTAAAATGCCGGTAAAACATAACCTATATTTTACATAACTTTTCAGCTACTTCACTTGAAGCTGTTTTGGTTGCAGAATCACTCTTTCTAACATTTTCTTTATTTGCATATTTTATAGCCTTAGCGATTTCTAACTTCTTTTTAAAATAAATTTTAATTTCAGGCTTCACTTTTACAATTTTGTGGCACAATTCGCCTAAATGCCTCTTTATTCTGGTCGGATTTAGAAAATACGTTTCGCCACAAAACGTCCTCTTTGTAAACGTTTTGCGGTTGTGACAGTATACTGTCAAAAATTTCCAAACGTCGTCCTTTTTTTATTTATTTTTCATAAGTCTAAAAAAACAATAAAGTCGATAAGAATAATCAATAAATATATACATAAATGAATTGAAGTTCACATTTTATCGCACAGATGGCGTCGAAATGTGACCGGTAACGAAAGTAACGTTACGGTAATGACGGTGATTTTCCTGCGGTAATTACTGAGAATATTACCGCAACACTGTAACACTAGCGCGTTGAGCCAAATCAGCGCACCCCTGGACCATCGACAAGCGGCAGACCACGGAGGGCTGCGTGGCATATAACGCACTCCGACTGTGCGCCACCACACTGCACTAGGAACCAAATCTGGCAGTTGTCCTTTTCCTTCGCTGGTCCTCTCACTCAGTAGTGCTACGCTCTTTACGCGAGTGGCGCTCCGACTCTTATGAGAGGGAGAGTGGAGACGCCACTCTGAATATTCATTCGTGATTCCAGACTCGTAGTGAGTGCCTCGCATTGTAAAGCGACTATATTGGAAATTATTTGATTAAAAGGCTAACGAAGCAAATTAAAAATGAGAGGACGCGCACGCGGAGGAAGGATTCTTCCAGGTTGGCCCCCTATCATTTACCTCTGTCAATCAATTTAACTTGTCGCGTTTCAACGTCGTGTGTCGAATTGGTAGACACACGCCGTTGAAATTTGTCAACTGCTGACCTCCGTCAAGGTCAACTTGTTTCAAAATCCGCGTGAGTAGAGTCAGTGAGTTTACATTTAAATTTGTATGTATTTGCTGGGTCCGCGTCGAACTCCGCTTGGCCGTATATTATAGTTAAATGAGGTAATAAGGTCGTAAGTTGTCTGAATGGTCGATTGGACCACTCTATAATCAGAAAATCACGTACATTAAAGATGGCGGATACTTTCACCTGGTAGGAAATGTCGTCGTTTCCAGACGATAGCTCTCTTTTGAGTGGGGCGAAGGCCAACTCGTCCTAATTGTCCTTGTTTTTATTGTGATCCAATTATTAACTTGCCTTAATTATATCTAACTGAACTTGAACTGAAAAATGTGTGATTGATATTTTTGTAACCTCTTCCCTTGCGTTACTCTTAACTCCGCCACTCTGCTGGAGCTGTCGAGCACTTAATTTATTAAACTCTCCAAAACAAAATCGTAATTATTTAAAGTATCTCTTTTGGTAGTTTGAGTTTAGGAAAACTATCTGGCGCCCTTCAGGCAATTCTTGGACTCATTATGAGTCCAAGTTTAGGTAAAATTTTGAACAAAATAAAATAATCGGCTAAAAGCAGGTTATAGAAGGTTAGATTTATTTTCCGATATAATATGAAATAATATTCAGCCTTAAACACATTTTCCAATTTAACTTAAAATTGGCTTGTGTGTGACACAGCGTTCATTTTTATTAGTGAGGCATGTGGTGCCCCCGACGTTCCAGGATGAACTAAGTAGTCAAAACTATGATCTCATCGCAGAGGTTAAGCACTAAGCGACGCGGACACAAAATGGGTGGGTAACCCAAGGCGTCTGTGACAGAATTCAACGAAACCCCTGTTGTAATGAGAATGGCTACATTACCGACTTTCGGAGTCAGCTTGATGGTGGGTTTCTACTCTTTAATGACATGCCATCGAGACTAAGGCTAATCGGTGTCTATGACGTATGAACTTAAAAACCTACCTTCTTAACCGTGTATTGATTAACTTCCCATATATCACAAAACATAAACGTAGATGATGTTTCTGCTGATAGATGGCGCCACATTTCGGTCAGTAAAACTGGGATGTCGGTAAATTGGTTAGTTTATATCTCTGCCAATACATGGCACCACAGAAAATTTATCAGAGAACATAAGCGTAGTTGGTGTTCCTACCAATATATGGCGCCACAACTCGGTCGGTAAAACAGGGATCCTGGTAAATTGGTTATTTGATACATCTGCCAATGAATAGTGCCATCACTCTAAACTTAGCATAGAATGTAAAGTTACTTGATATTTCTACCAAAATATGGCACCATATCTCGGTCGGTTATACAAGAATATCCGAAAGGAGGTAACCTAGCAAGGAACAGTACCTTGCTTGGCCAATGAGTGGTGTGACACTGTCACAGCTATACTACTAAAATGCAAGCCTTAAGAATGAGAAGATTTTAGAACCAGGCTTCTTATCAGCAGGAAACTTCTCATGGCGCACCACGAGTAAAAATACTTTCAGACGGAGAGCGAAATGGTTGCAGAAGTTACAGTTGAGGAAATAAGACAAGCCCATATTACGTGGAACAATATTCAAGATTAACTGTCAATAAATTATAAACGGCATTCTAATCCCAGGAACTCATCGCATTTATGAGATTCAAGGAATTCATGGAATTCACGGAATTCATAGAATTTATGGAATTCAAAGAATTCATGGAATTCATAGAATTTATGGAATTCATGGAATTCATAGAATTCATGAAATTCACAGAATTCACTGTATTCATGCAATTCAAGGAATTATCGGAATCATGAAAATCACGGAATTCATGAAAATCGCGAAATTCACGAAACTTACGGAATTTAAGGAATTCATGGAATTCACGGATTTCATAGTTCTACATGAAGTTCGGATTTTTTAAAGTATCAACGTTCCAGAGTAGAAATTTTTTCAATTTCAATGTTTCCCATTAAAAATTACTTTTTTTCGAAACTTTTTTAGAGTAATTCGATTTTAAAGGTTTATAATTAACGGTGAATTTATTCGTTGATTACAGACAAATTTGTGGAAACAATTAAAATTTTTCAAATATAATAACAATTTAAAATTCTAGAATTTCAAAAGGTTTTACTTTGAAACATTCAATTTGGTATTCAATTTCATATCATCAAATATTAACTGCTTCGAATTAAAAATAATTTAAATTCAAACTATTCAATTTTGAACGCTTTTAATTAGAAATTATACAATTTTAGTTCTTTTGAATTATAAATAATCAAATTTTCAAAATTCTAATCAGAACTTATTTTAATTTTTTACGTTTTTAAACTGTTTTATTTTCGAAATTTTAATCTGAAATTATTCAATTTCAAGGAGTTGAAAATAAAATTCTTTGATTTTTAACGATTTGAATTGAAAATGATATAATTTCAACCCCTTTTCTAATGAAACTGTCCAATTTTCAACAATTTTGTCTGAAATGTTTCAATTTTGAGAGATACTATTTAAAAAAATTTCGATTTCAACAACTTTCAATTTCATATTATTTAATTTTAAACGCTTTTATTAAGAAATTATAGAAATTCAATTTATTTTCATTTCATTCGAAATATTTTTTTTTTTTAATTTACATAATCTAAAATATTTTAAATTGGAATTAACGTTTTTAATTCAAAATCTTTGAATATATTTCTTTCAATTTCAAACGCTTTCAATACAAAACTTTTAATTGCTGTTTCAAAAATGCTTAGAACTTGATATTTAAAAATGTGTTTAATATTGGAGTTTGAAATTGTTTATATTTTTGGTATCAAAGAATAAAAATCAAGATTCTTGATGGTGCGCTTCGTGCGTGCATTGAATGCTCATTGATAATTATAACTCCCATTACCAAACATTATGTGAAATATACAATAGCTGTCAATTTTTAATTTCACAAAGTCTTTAGTATTAAGACAAAAAATTAATGAATAATTTTCATGTTGAAGATTTTTGTTATTTTTAAATGATATAAATCATTTCCGCGCTTTCTGTATTGTAAATATATTCTATTTTTTTCAAATATATTTTTCAAGACTTGTGCTTTCCTCAGATCATCAGGGCCTAATTCAGGTACAGAGCGTGTCATGCAAACGCAGAGTACCTAGAACACATACTATCTGGGTGTCCCACCCATGCGGGAACAACGTATATCCACATACATAATGCGGCCCTAAGAGTGCCTTATTACCATCTTTTTCGCTCTTACGGTGTTGGCCGGGACCCTGCCCTGCCGAACGTTCCAAGGGAGATAGAGTCAATTGTCCAAAACGAGAAGTGCCAAATTTTCTGGAACTACGATTTGCAGACAGCAGTCTCTGTTGCACACTCGAGGCCTGACATTGTTCTCCAAGATTCCGAGAAACGAACCATATTCGTGATCGAATTCTCGGCTCCGGCCGACTGCAACATCACTGTCAAGGAGGAGTGGTATCAAGACCTTAAAAGGGAGTTGCAAGGACTGTACCCAAAATATTCGGTTAAAGTAATTGTTCTTGTGATCGGTGCTCTCGGAGGTGCGAAACTATCACTGGTTCGTAACCTTAAAGCCATTCCCGCGTGCCAAAAATATGCCAAGGCACTTGCAAGATGGATGTAGAAAGCTGTCATCCTTGGCTCGCTTCGTGTCCTCAAGACACACGAGGGTTTCGCCGGCCTGTCATTGTGATTTCATCGTGCCCTGTGACCATCTATCTCACGGTTGTGAGACGGTTGTGTGAATTACCGCGGTTCTACTGGAAGCCGATGTCATTTTTAGATGGCAGCTGCTCCCAGTGGGACCCTGCGGTGTTTTTTTTAAATTATATATATATATAATTTAAAAAAAAGTTAAACAACCACCGCAGGGTCCCACTAAGAGCAACTGCCATCCAACAAAATGTCAATAACCCCCAGTAGCACCGCGGTAAATCACACTTATGGCCACGTCTCACAACCGTGAGATGGGTGGTCATAGGCAACGACAAAATCACAACGACGGGCCGGCGAAACCCTCGTGTGTCTTGAGGACACGAAGCGACCCAAGGATGACAGCTTTCTGCATCCATCTCGCAAGTGCCTTGGCATATTTTTGGCACGCGGGTATGGCTTTAAGGTTACGAACAATGAATAGTTTCGCACCTCCGAGAGCACCTATCACAAGGTCAATTACTTGTACCGAATATTTTGGGTACAGTCGTTGTGTCCTAGATGATCGGGGTGTGCATGACACGCTCTGCAGCTATCATCGGGAAGTCTTGGCTCAAAATGTAGCGACGGTGTGCTAGAGTGGAAATGACACGATCTTGACATGCCAAAATGAAGCCCTCCGTGCTCGACTTCAATTTGGGTGATCTAAGGAAAGCAAGCGTTAGCTCATACGACATCGACTGATCTTCCACATTTCTGTGGAAGATGCCGTGCATCCTCTTGTCGAGGAGCTGTTCGCGGAAGTTTTTCTCCTGTGCTTTCTTAATCCGGGCCTTCAGGAGTGAGTATTCAAGATGGATAAGATTTGATGCATTTTGCTCACCCCTGATATTGAAGTCAAGGCCGAGTGTTGCAGCAGCCTCCTCCGCTGCTTTGTCCATTTGCGACCATATGTGCTGTACCCAGAATAATCCTGCTGTGAAGACATTCAAGATTCAGTATTCCGCGACCACCTTGACGGCGTGAGATGTAAAGTCGTGGAACAGAAGACTTAAGGTGCATGCTTTTGTTCATGTGCATAACCTTTCGGGACCCGATATCGAGGGATCTGAGCTCGTCCTTCGTCCATGGAACTACTGCAAATGAATAGAGTACTACGGGGACGGCAAGCATGTTCGTTGCAGATACTTTGTTCCTCGCCGACGTTTTTGTCAGCTGGTGCCGAAAATTCGATAACGAGCATGGTTCGTTTCTCGAAGTCAAGGAGAACTATGTCAGGCCTCAAGTGCGCAACAGAAACAATTGTCGAGAATATGAAGTTCCAGTATATACGGCTTTTCTCATTTCCGACAATTGACTCTATTTCCCTAGGAGCGTTTAGCGGAGCGGTATTTGGGCTAATGCCGTAAGAGTGACGGAGATGGTAATGAAGCACTCTTAGTGCTGCATTGTGCCTTTGGATGTAGGTCGTTCCCGCATGAGTTGGACAACTTGATAGTATGTGTCCTAGATGCTCGTGGTGTGCATGACACGCTCTGCAGCTATCATCGGGATTATCTTGGCTCAAAATGTGGCGACGTTATGCTAGAGTGGAAATGACACTGTCTTGACATGCCAAAATGAAACTCTTCGTGCCCGACTTCAATCCGGATGATTCAAGGAAAGCATACGTTAGCTCATACGACATCGACTGATCTTCCACATTTCTGTGGAAGATGCCGTGCATCCTCTTGTCGAGGAGCTGTTCGCGGAAGTTTTTCTCCTGCGCTTTCTTAATCCGGGCCTTCAGGAGTGAGTATTCAAGATGGATAAGATTTGATGCATTTTGCTCACCTTGCTGTAACCAGCGGGTTACAGCAAAGAGCCTTATAATAGACAAAACTCCTCACGCATTAGGAAGTAGCTCAGAGAGTTGCATCATAGAGGAGCAACAGAAGAACGCAGACTCCAAAGCCTCCTGCGAAAACGCTCTCGCGAATAGTGGGAGTCTGAACTGGTTTACACAACAAGGCTTGGTGAAAACCTTGAGAGTAGCCAGAGAATTACATTCTCTGCTCTTGTCTCACACATCTCTCTGAGAAATCTGGGAAATTTTAAGTCCTTGGGAATAATATTCTAAGTCCTTAAACTTTCTCTTTAAAGGAAAGAACCTCTAAGGGCGGACAGAAATTACATTTCTCCATCTGGTCTACAAGAGGCCCCTCTTTCTGAGATTCTTGAGCGTGCCATTCAAGGCCGTAACTATCTTTTCCTACGGGAACTTTCGCTGCCTAGAGCAATCTTTAAAGGGAAAAATTTCTTGACTTTATTTTTATACAGAGGAAAACTCTGAAAATTTAGACTGACTGAAATAGTCCAAGTTAGAATTTTAAATTGAGTTCATCCGACAAAGTCTCAGACTTTACATTTAAATATTGTCGATTTGGTTTTACACTAGCCTAACTGAAGAACAGAGCACGGTTAACCGTGTCCCCTGGTCGACGTAGTTAGATCTTGTAAATCTTCACTTGTATATTAGAATCTTAGCTTCTTATGGGCAGGCAGGATTTCATTCCTCTACCTGGTCAAGAAAGCGGCTAAGCCTAAAGGCAAGCTTTGAGAATATTTCTCGATTTGAAAGAATAATTTGAAGCCCTCAATAAAAGTTACTGAGAGCAAGCCTCTCAAAACTGGAAAAATCCAGTATCGCACTCTAAGTTTTATTTCAAAATTCCTTACCTTACCTTCCCTTCCCTGCCACAGGTATAGAAGCGTACGTAGTTCGAGAGCGACTCGAGTCAGATTTTCTCTTAGCGAGGGAATACAAGAGCAGCGTCCAAGTGACCCCTCTTTACCTGATTTATGTTCTTTTATTATGCATTATTATGCATTATGCATTGCATGCCAAATTGGCATTTATCATGTAGGGATAATTGATATTAGCTATATTACATCAAAACAAATTGATTTAAGAAAGGCCCTTTGCTCTGCAGACCTCTGTTTAGAAATCCATGTAGATTTAAAGGCGACAGCCGATATTGAAAATAATTATAATAAATTTGAATTCACGTCTGCATAGGAAAGTAACCTATTGCACTACTTATTTTAAGTACCCTCATCTAGAAAGGGAAAAGAAAGAGAGAGAGAGAGAGATAAAGATAAAATTAGTTACGACTAAAAGTATAAAATCTAAAAATAGATCTTAAGCGTACCAAGAGCAATTTATATTTGAATAATCATAATAAGTGAAGCTAAATGTCTTAGATAGAAAAATGCACGTGTTGTGAATAAAGGCATTCTTTTTTATTTTTACAAAAATTTAGATATTAATTTTAGCTAAGATGACAGGGATCACGTGTAAAGATACCTCAGATTAGGGTTTTATGAATGAACGCCTGTATCTCAAAAAGAAACCTTCCCAGTAAAAAAAATCTGCCCGCTTCGCGGGCACATTCTCATCGCGCGCTTTGCGCGCGGCTCGCTTCGCTCGCAAGTTTGAGCGCGCCTAGGGCGCGCAACTGTTGGATCTCGCGCTTCGCGCTCGATCATATATTTATCTCGCGCTTCGCGCTCGATTATGTATTCACCTCGCGCTACGCGCTCGGGCGTATCTACATCGCGCTTTACGCTCGGTTGCTCTAGATTTTTCAACTTCGTGTTCGACTTCGATGAAAATAAAAAGTTTGTTTGCAAATATTATAAAATTATCAAAACCTCTACATATTAAGTGATTGTTAAATTTGTTTTTATTTTAGACTGAAAAGGAACTTCATTTACTCAAGGTTCTATCGACCTTAAGGAACACATTCTCATCCAGACACTCGTGCTTCGCGCTCGATATTTGATTTGAAAATCATTTGAACCTTGCGTTCCACGCTCGGTTCTGTGCATTTGATTTTTCTATTTTCAATGCTGTTTTTTACGAATAAAACAAAAACTACGCGTCATATCAAAAAGTGAATGATAAGAAATTTGTAGATCTTTTTTGGGTGCACAATTTTGGTGGAATGATCTTTTCTCGTATCTTGCATAGTTTCACAGCAAAATGGAATTTTTGATTATTTTTTTGTGCGATCAAAATTTGAATTTTTTATTTTTCAAAAAATTCAAAAAGTTGTTATGAAAATATTATAGGGCGTTCAAAAAGCAACGTTTTTCTCCTCTTGACTTTTTTTCATATCGTGCGTTTTTCGGCTTAAAATGTACATTTTCGTTTGTTTTTTGGAATTTTGAAAATGCTATAACTCCAGTAATTTTTGTTTTATCACGAAAAGTCATTAGAATATTTTGTTCGTCATTTTGCGTACTAGTAATAACCATACATAGAATTTTTAAATCTTAAAAAAAAGTGGTCTCAAAAATTTTCAAAATGTGCTCACTTTTTGAATTTTCATCCAAAATAGCTGGTTAACGAACTCGTTCTCTATTTTTCGGCCATAAAAAAGTGTGCCAAAGCTCAATCAAATGTGATCATTTTTTCGAAAGTTATCGTGGCTACAGACAGACAGACAGACAGACTGACAGACAGACAGACAGACAGACTACAGACAGACAGACACCTTGGTAAAAACCGTTTTTTCTGGCTCAGGGGGTCTCAAAACGTGGAGATTTGATGAAAACCGACTATGTCAAATTTTACATAAAACCAATACCTTCTCATTAGAATGAGAATGTAAAAAACTAATTCGGGAGGATTGCGGTCAATTAGCATGTTTAAATTCGCCCGAATTCAACGGATCCTTTATGCCGAGCGCGTTGGTTACTGGTTATAGCTTACGAATTCGATTGAATAGGCCATTCTTTAACTGTATTCGCGCTGTGGAATTCTGGTGAATTGGGGCTTGACTTAAAATCTCGCGAATTAAAATGAATTTGCGGAGACTGAAAATAATTCGTGCTGACGCATTCAAATGAATTAGATCCCCTAAAAATTTGTCGCTAAATTCGGGCCAATAGAATATTTGAAGACTTCATTACTTTTCACGAATTCACCACCATCTTCAATTCGAGATTGTCGCAAAACAAGATTCACGGGGGCTCCCGGCAAATTCTTCTCAATTCGTCACAATTAGGTTCTTTTTACTGGGTTATTTCTTCTCCATGCGCAACCTTTTCACTTATTGAAAATTTGTTAACAATTTAAAAATTGTTACTAAAGTTTACTTAGTCAAAATCCGGCAGCTACAATACACACACGCACACACACGTCAACAGTACGGTTAGAGAATACATAGTACGTTATTCAGTGACCATTTGTGGAATTAGTAACTTGTGTGGCAGCGTTTGGAACTAATAATCTGTCAGCAGCTGACACCGTTCGATAGAGGGCTATCTATAACGGTCACTTTTCAGGGGGCGAAAAATTGAAATCAATAAGGTATTAGGAATAAGGCTTAGAAGTTTGGAAAAGATTAAAAAATAATTTAAAATTTAAAAAGATTTCAAACATTTCTTCAGAAGTTTTGAAGAGATTAAAAATATTTTAAAATAATTCGATTTTGTTCCTAAACCCAGATAACAATTTTAGCGCACCATGCGCGCATGGCGCAGGCACGCGTGCATATTTTTACGCACGACGTGCGTTCAGATCAGCACGCAGATGTGTCCTCCATAGAGGCGCATATGCCAGGCATGTCGTACAAGGCACGTGCGTGCGCGCATGAAGCAAGCA
Organism: Andricus curvator; assembly: GCA_932195095.1. Classification (NCBI taxonomy): domain Eukaryota; kingdom Metazoa; phylum Arthropoda; class Insecta; order Hymenoptera; family Cynipidae; genus Andricus; species Andricus curvator. The sequence goes on from CAKNYM010048254.1 coordinate 28,764, forward strand.
CTCAGTGCGCGTACGAGGAGGGTCTTAAAATTGTTTATTTATAATAAAATAAAGTATCAAAAATATTTTATTTCACATTTTTATTTGAGAAATGGAAAATTATGCCATATTTAATAGGGTAACGAAACCAATTACCGAGAGGCATCCGACAAAATATGCACAACGCACACAAAATTGTACCATGAATGGTATAACCTACACAGCCAGGTTTAACATCATGTTGATTCTCTCGTTTCCCGAATAAAATGAAAAGTAAATGGATAAATTGTTGAATTTCGACTTTATGCAACTTTTTGTACTAATATTTAATGCATATAAATGTAGAAAATTATGCAAAATAAATAAATTTTGTCCGTCGAACCGTTCATTACTTTAAAAAACAGGCACTATAAAGTCCGCGAGATGGCACTTGATCGAGTCGCCATCTTTTCCCGCACCTTTTCAAATTCCGAAAAATGATTATTCTCTCTGATCGTTAAAAATTGAACTATTTTGTTGAAAATTTGTTTTCTTTGTTTAAAATTTTATTATTTTGCTGACAAACAGTTTATTAGTGGAAGATTGAACTATTTTTGTTAAAATTCGTTTTTTTTGCATTAAAATGAATTTTTTAACTAAAAATTTACCAATTCCACTTTTATGTTGAAAATTGATATTTTTAGTTTAAAAAGTTAACTATTTATTTGAAAATTAATGTCTTTTGTTGACGATTTTTTTTTTAATGAATCTCCTTTATAGAAAATGATGCATCATTTTAGTTGAAAATTCATCACTTTGGTTGAAAATTTATATTTTGTTACTGAATCGTTGTTTTTTGTTAAAAAATTATCTTTTAACTGGAAAAAATAAAACTATTCCAGTTGATGATAAATAATTTTAGTTGGAAATTCATCATTTTTTTGAAATTTTAACTATTTGTTAAAAATTCTTTCTTTTTTTCGTTCAAAATTAATTTTTTAGCTGGAAATTTAGCTACTCCATCTCTATTGTAAATTTTTTTTTAGTTAAAAATTAAACTATTTGGTTGAAAAATTTCTTTCTGGGTTTCGATTCAAGACATTTTATTTTGTTAATAATTAGTTCTTACATGTTTTTTAATTAACTTGTATCTTTCTGTTTTAATGTTATGTTTTAACTTCTTTTAATTTTATATTTTTAAAAATATATTTTTATTTTGCACACAATCAATTTTTAAACATTCTTCTTTGTATTTGTTTGAATTTAAAATTTAAAACTCTTTTTGATAGATAATAATAATTTATTTATATTCACTTTAGCAGATTGCAAACTGCATTCATAGTGCACGCAAGTATTTGAATTTTCAATAAAAAAAGATAGATTCTCAGCAAAAAATATAATAGTTTATTTTTCAAGTAAAATATGTTTTAATTTTAGATCAAAAATAATTGAGCTCATCCAAAAAAGAGGAATTTTCAACAAAATAGTTGAATCCTCAACCAAAACAGATTAACTTTCAACTAAACTAAAAAAGATGAATTTTCAAACCAAAAAGACGAATTTTTAACCAAAACAGATTTTTCAGTCAAGAAGGAAAAAAATTACAACCAAATTATAATTTGAGGCGAAAAATAATCTTTAATATGAAATAAAAAATTCCAATAACTATTTATTTTTTTAGTTTATTTATTTCCTTGTTTTTAAGTTTCTAAAAATATAATATTCCTCAGATATTCTTGAAAAAATTCCAAAAAATATTTTTAAACATTTTGAAATCTTTCGAAATGTTTTAAGATCTTTTTAAATATTCTATTAAAATTAATTTTTCAAAATAAAATTTTTTTCCACGAATCTTAGGAAACTTGGTTTATTCTCTTGAAAGCTTTCAAAATTCTGAAACAGCTTCTAAATTTGTTTTTCGAAATCTTCAAAAACCTAAATTTTATTTCAAATTTGTTAAAATTTTTTCGAGGCTAAAATTATTTTTGTATATTTTTAAAACTTCTAAATATCTCTTAAACTTATTCGAGTTTTTTTCTAAATTTTTGTAATCTAGCAAAATTGCAAAATTTTACTTTAAAATCTTCTACATTTTTTTCTGAGATTTTATGAAATCATTTGAAATGTTTAGAAATCTTTCTCGATCATTTGAAATTTTCCCAGGAATCTTAAGAAAAATTATTTATTCTCTTGAAACCTTTCAAAATTCTTAAAAAGTTGATTTTTTCAGAATCTTCAAAAATCTACATTTTCTTTTAAATTTTTTGAAAGCTTCTCACGATTTAAATTATTTTTGAATCTTTTCAAAACTTCTAAAACTCTCAAATGTCTATAAATACATATAACCTCATTTAGACTTGCATGTTGGTGGCGGAAGTGAGAACGTGTTTAGTGACAGGTGGAGAGAGAATTTTACGGAATTTGTGTGGAAGGTGTGAGTGGAGTGTGAGGGTGGAAGCCGAGGAGGTGAGTATGGTTGTGTGGGGTGAATTGGGGAGATAAAAAGTGAGTTTCAGCGTGGGTGGGAGGTGGTATCTATCTAGATAGGGAAAGTGAGGTTAGGTTGGCAAGTAATCGGGGGAGTTCGTGGTCAGGAGTCTTGGGCTTTCGAGGGGTCAAGGGTGGTTCTCGCAAAGTTAGGGGATGCTAAGGGAGAGAAAGGGGTGTCTGCAGGGACTGAGGAATTGAAAAAAAGGGGGGAAAAAAAAGGAAAATTTGGCGGCGAAAGACGCCAACATTTTCCAGAGACATCTGTCGGTTGCGGCAGGTACTGCATGGATAGGTCCCAATTACCGACAGTAGAGCGGGAGGTGGGCAGCGAGAGTACTGGCAGTGCTGGTAGTGAAACCGACGGGGAGGGAATTTTCCACAAGCCACGGCGGCCAACAACGCGTCGCCCGGTGTCGAGCGGTGCGTCGGGGAGAGGGAGAAATCGAGTCGGTGGCAACGAAGGAAGCGAGAAGGTAAGGGAGAGAGCGTCAAGCGCAAGTGACGGGGAGGATCTCTTGAAAAGGAAGAGAGACAGCCAAGAGAGTCCGGAGAAAAGCGAGGTCGAGAGCCATGTTTAAAAAAAGCGGGATAACACCTAGGTCACCCCCCAAAAAAATGGAGGGGATGTTGGAAAAGGAGGCTCTCGGGATGTTGTTAGGCGAGATCAGGGGGCTGAGGGAGGACGTAAGGGGGACCAAGGAGCAGATGGAAGGCATGAGGGAGGACTTGCAAATCAGAGATGAGAAATGGGAAAAGGAGGTGAAAGAGCTGAGAGAGAGAGAGTAGATGGATTAGAGAGGGAAAGAAAAGAAAAAGACGTTAAAATAAAACAGATGGAAGAGGAGATTAGGGCGTGGAAAGAAAGGACTGAAAAAAGGCTTGAGAAGGTGGAGGGCAGGACGGAAATGGAAATAGGAGACGGGGGTATGGGGGCGAGGTTAAAGGTATTTGGGAGAGGGTAGGGAATATGATAGAAGAGAAAGTGGGAGAGCGTAGGAATGAAAAGGAGGAGAGGGCGGATAGGGAAAGGATAAGGGCAATGGAGTTGAGAATGGAGAGAAAGGAGAAGGCAGACAGGAGAAATAATATTGTGATAAGAGGGTTGAAGATGAAGAGCGGGGAAGAAAGGGAGGGCGTGGAAGCGCTGCTACAGAGCATAGGGTGGAATAAAGGCAGGGTAGGGAAAGTTAAGTTGAAGGGGAGAAAGGAGAAAGAAGTGGCGGTTGTGGAGTTAGAGAGCTGGGAAGAAAAGTTGGGGGTAATGCGAAATAAAAATAGGATAAAAGATAAGGAAGTTTTCATCGATCACGACTTGACAAGAAAGGAAAGGGATGTACAGAGAATGTTGTACGACAGGGCTAGGAGGGAGAGGAGTGAAGGGAGAGCGGCGAAGGTAGGATATCGGAAAATAAAAATAGACGAGAAAATGTGGGTGTGGGACGAGGAGAAAGAGGTGTTGAAGGAAGTGCAGGGGAATTTGTTTCGTAGGAAGTAGGGGGGCGGGGGTAATGCAGGGTAGAGGAGTTGTGAAGGTGCTTTACTGGAACGTAGCAGGGGTAAAGAAGAAGGATGAGGAGTTCTGGAGGTATATCCAGGAATTTGATGTGGTAGGACTGGTAGAGACGTGGGTGGAAAGAAAGGAATGGGATAGAATAGAGCCAAAGCTGCCAAAGGGGTATAGGTGGAGACTCAAGGAGGCGGTCAGAGTGAAGAAGAAGGGAAGGGCTAGTGGGGGAATTATAACGGGGGTTAGAGATGGATTAGAAGAAGAAGCTCACGGAGAGGAAAAGGGGGAGGGAGTGCAAATGAGGAAAGTGAAGATAGGAGGGGTAAGCAGTAAGTTTGTGACAGTGTACAATAAGGATGGGATGGAAAGAATTAAAGAAAGGGTGGAGGACCTGTTAGGTGAAAGAGAGGAGGGTATGATGGTACTGGGTGGGGACTTTAACGCGAGGATGGGGAGGGAAGGGGGCCTTTACAGGGAAAGGGAGAGCTTTGAAAGGAATTCGAAAGATAGGTTAATAAATAAGGAGGGGGAGATTCTAAGGGACTGGATGGAGGATAGAGGCTGGGCGGTGGCAAATGGTATGGCAACTAGGGACGAAGAGGGAGAATACACATACGTAGGTAAGGTGGGGGTATCGGTAATAGATTATGTAGTTATGAATATGCAAGGGTGGGAGGAGATGGAGAGATTCGCAGTAGAAGAGAGGGTAGAGTCAGACCATCAGCCATTAGGGTTGTGGATAAGGGGAGGGGGAAGGAGGTAGTGAAGAAAGTATGGAGGGGGGATGGATTCCCACGAGGGTGGAGAGAAGGGTTAATAGTACCTTTGTATAAGAAAGGAGATAGGGATAGGCAGGAAAATTATAGAGGAATTACGCTAATGAATACGGCGTATAAAGTATACGCGGTGGCGGAGAGGCTGCGGAAGGATGTCGAGGGGAAAGGAATATTGCCGGAGACGCAGGCGGGCTTTAGGGCAGGTAGGAGTTCTATCGACAATATCTACGTTCTGCAGCACATTGTGGATAGAGAATTAGCGAAGAAGGGGTCGAGAGTTTACGCGTTTTTTGTGGATCTAAAAGGCGCGTTTCCGTCGGTGGATAGGGGGAGGTTGTGGGAGGCGATGGAGGATAGGGGAGTGGAGAGAGGCCTGATCGAGAGGGTAAGGGAGATATATGAAGAGACCAAAGATAAGGTAAGAGGAGGACAGGGGATTTCGGAGGGATTCTGGATGGATAGGGGGTTAAGACAAGTTGTCCGCTTAGCCCAACGCTTTTTGCGATTTTAATTGCGGATATGGAAAGTAAGCTAGAGGCCGGAGTGGTAGGAGGAGTCAGGATAGGAGGGGTTAGAATTTGGTCGCTAGCGTATGCAGATGACCTAGTGTTGTTGGCAAAAAGCGAGGAGGCCTTAAAGGAAATGATGAAGAGGTTGAGAAGATACCTGGATAAGAACAGGTTAGAACTGAATGCGGAAAAGTCAAAGGTTATGGTTTTCAGAAAAGGAGGTGGAAGGGATAAGGAAGGGGAGTGGAAGTGGAAGGGAAAGGCGGTGCAGGCGGTGAAAGAGTTTTTGTTCCTGGGCTTCTTGTTTCGGAGGAATGGCGGAGTGGATGGGCACATAAAAGAGAGAGTGAGAAGGGCAAATGTTGTGATGAGGCAGGTGTGGGGGTTGGGAAAGAAGTTATTCGCAGATGATTTTGGAAGGAGAATGAAATTGTTTGACTCACTAGTGATGAGTGTGATATTGTATGGAGGAGAGGTGTGGGGGTGGAAGGAAAGCGAAGAGGTAAATAGGATACAGGAGAGATATGTAAAGTGGACACTGGGGCTGGCAAGGAACACGCCTAATTATATTGTCAGGAGGGAGACGGGGAGAACGAGTGTAGGGATTCTAGCGGGGAGTCGAGCGTGTAAATATGAGAAATTTTTGGAAGAGGGGGGAAGTAAGCTGGTTAGGGAGTGTTGGTGGGAGAAGGAGAACAGGAGAGGGGGGCGGGAAGATGGAGGTTGAAAGAGAAAGGTATTTTAGAACGAATGGACTGCAGATGGATGAAGTGAGAAGGATGCATGAGGAAGGAAGGAAGGTATATGAGTTGGTTAAGAAAAACAGCATGGAGAGAGAGAAGACAGCAGGGGAAGAGAGAATAAGAGAGACAAGGTTTAATGGGAACTATGTGTGGATTATGCCAAGGGCGAGAGCGCAATATTTGTGTGAGAAAGGAGAGAAAGGAAGTCAGGAGCTGATAGCGAGGATGAGATGTGGGTGCATGGAGGGTTTCAATAGGTTCTGGCTCGCTAGGGAAGAGAGGATGTGTGAACTATGTGGGAAGGGGGAGGCAAGAGTGGAGCACTGGTTGGAGGAGTGCGTAGAGGTGGAAAGGAGTGAGATAAGCATGGAGGTATTAATGCATGAAAGGGGGGACAAAAGGGCAGTAGCATGGGTGAAGGGAGCTTTGGGTAAGATGGAGAAGAAGAGAAGGAAGGAGGAAGAGGAATGGAGAAGGAAAGATTGTAAATAGAGGAGGAAGTAAATATAAGTAAATGTAAATATTGTAAATAGTAGATAAGTATTAGGTAATAGCCGCGGAGGCAAAGTTTGGTAATGCGAGACAAAGCAAGAAAGTAGGGACATGCGAGCGAGGCAAGGCGAATCGAGGAAGGCAATGCGATAAGAGCGAGCGGCGTTAGAGATAAGGTGTGGAAGGATGTTAGTTTTAAGGGTTAGTTTTAAGAAAATTCTGTAAAAAAATGGATGTGTAAGCAAGTCAATTTTTTAAGGCCAGCAGGTTAAAGAATAAACGTTTATCTATATAACCTCATTTAATTTTGTTAAGGGGTTATGAACAGAATTCATTTTTCATTTTTAAAACATGTGGTCAAAAAATTAAGAACATAATTGTTGCCTTTATTATTAAAGAATCATTTACAGTTTAAATTTTATCTTGCGAAAATAAATTTTTGAAATTAAAATTCCTTATTTGGAAATTGTGATTTACGAAATTCTATAAAATTCAAAAGAACAAACTGAAAACAGTCAATAAAAGTAATTTGTAAATATATCGATTGTAAAATTGATATGTATTATATAACTAAAGTGCAATCAATAAATAAAATGATTATTTATCATACAAGTAGCTTCAGTAAATACTTATATAAAAAGAGATATATTTATATACATGTGATGACTAACAGTTCTACGGAGTATCTCTAAAATATCGGTAATAATTACATACATTACAATATAAATTGGAAGATGTCACAAATCTAACTAAGCATAACTTCTAAACATTTGATAAACAAATTATACTAACCATCATAAATATTTCTTAAATCGGTAATTCTTTAGACTTTACTAAGTAGATCACTAAACACAATAATGTTTGACATAATTAGAACATTATTCAATAACATTAATTACATAAAATTAATAATCGTCGGACCTAATGTGAATTGAACAGGACAAAACAAAATTATAAAGCGCCTAGAGGAAAATAGATTAAAACGAAAAGTTTTGAATGAAGAACCGAAAAAGAGGTTTCAAAAAATATTTGAATTCATTTTTAGAATAAATATCTAGATATGTTCCCTTATTGTAATCGCACACACGTTTCTAACTTCATTCCTCAGATAGAAACGAATTTTTCAATTCCGATTCTTATAAATAAATTTTCGAAATTTCATGTGATGACTGGTGACGATCCATTTCACGGTAATCGACAAATTTAGGAGGCTCAACTGGAACTGAAAAAGAAATAATTCATTCGTACAGATTTAAAATCATACAATATTATTTATTCATACAGTTTATTTGGTTTTAATTTCGATCTCTTCAAGAATTATAATAAATATTATCCATTTTCTCAAGCTTCAAGGATGCTTTTTCATATTGAAATGTATTTTCGTTTCGTACCGATAAAGGTGTTTTTTTTGGCATTTTAAATTTTACATTGAATTAACAATTTTAAACTTTTCATTCGTAGAATATTCTATTTTTTGTGTATTTAATATTTGTATTTAATATTTTTTTTTAATACAAATTTTCTGAATTTAAATGTAATTTAAATTTATAACCCATATCAATTTAGAGAATTGGTAGGCAAGCTTTAAAATCTTACCAAAGTTTTCATTTTCCATGAATTTAAATTCAAATGACGCATTCTAGGTCAGAAATATCAAACGTGGCTGCCATCTCATTGATTTTAATTAAAGTTAGTGAAGTTGTAGTACTTTATGGGTAATGTTTTGTGGCTGAAGGATTTTTTTTTGAAATTTGAGGTCAACTTTTCTGTAAATTCTAATATTTCCGAAACTTTTTTCGGATTTCAATTAAACTTATAGGCGTTTTGTAAAACAATATTCTGCTTTATATAAAATCAGGGTGTCTAGCGATTCTTAGGAACAAAATTCCAGGTCTTTTCCCGGTTTTCCAGGTCAAGAAATTAAATTTTTCCAGGTCCCCTTTTTTGACATCAAATAATGAAATAAACGTTTTTCATACATGTAAAAAAAGAGCCATTTCATTTTTTATTGGCCAAAAATTTCTAAAGAAAGCCAAATCATAAATAAACAAATTCTTAATTTTTTGCGAACATGAGTCGTCTTTGTGAAATCTTTAGGAATATTTTTAAATCTTTGTAATGTTTTTGAAATCATTGAAATCTTTGAAATCTTTGTGAAATCTGTGAAATCTTTTGAAATCTTTGTGAATTCATTGGAATTTTTTGAAGTATTACAAACCTTAGTGAAAGCTTGAAATTTCGGTGAAATCTTTTGGAATTTTTTAAAGCTTTTGTAAAATCTTTGAAATCTTTGTGTAACTTTTTGAAATCTTTTAAAATCTTAATGAAATATTCCAAATATTTCCGAACTCTTTCTTTAATCTTTGTTTGCGAAATCTTTTGTGTTCGTTTGAAATCTTTGAATTTTTTTTTTTGAAATTTTCTCAAATGTGTCGAAACCTTTTGAAATTGCTTAGAATCTTTGAAATGTTTTGAAATCTTTGAAATGTGGTGTACTGTACCCCTGTTGAAATCTTTGAAATTCATGAAATCTTTTGAAATCCTTATGAATTCTTTGAAATATTTGTGAAATCTTTCGTAAATCTTTTGTAATCGTTTCAAATCACTCGAATATTTGAAATCCTTTAAATCTGGTGTACTGCGCCCTTGTTGAAATCTTTGAAATTCTCGGATTCTTTTGAAATCTTTATGAATTTTTTATGAAATCTTTGAAACTTTTGTGAAATCTTTTGATATCTCCTAACAAATTTTGAAATTGTTTAAAATCTTTGAAAAATTTTTAAATCTTAGAAATATAGTTAAATATACCATTTTTTAAATCTTTAAAATCTTTTGAAAGTTTTAAAATCTTTGTGAAATGTTCGAAATCTTTGTGAAATCTATTGAAATGTTTATGAAATCATTCTTAAATCTTTGTTTGGAAAATCTTTTTTATTCCTTGAAATCGTTGAATTAATTGAAATCTTTTGAAATGTTCTAAAATGTTTTAAAACCTCTTGAAATTGTTTCAAATTTTTGAAATCTTTGAAATCTGGTTTACTGTACCCTTTTTCAAACCTTTGAAATCCTTTAAATCTTTAAAATATTTGTGAAATTGCTGTGAAATCTTTATGGAAATCTGGTGTGCGCGCCTTTTTTAAATCGTTCACATCCGTGAAATCTTTATGAAATGTTAAAAATATTTAAAATATATTGAAATGTTTTGAAATCTTTAGAAATATTTTGTAACATTTTGAAATCTGGTGTGCACTCAAAAACCGAGTGGTCAACCCCTCAAAAAATCCGTTGTATAACCATGGCTCATTCTAATTCTGAAACTGAATTAACATCGGAATTTTAAACTAATAATTTTTATAATTTCTAAGTTGAATACCACAACAAAATTTAGACTTCAATGTTCTATATTAGCGGAGAAGAAATTAAAAACTTATAGAATTATTCACAATATTAAAGTCTGTTCTTTGCAATCTATAAAATAATTGGTACAGTCCAGAAAAAGTGCTTTGAAATCTCTTTATTTATTCTGTAATAAACAAAAGATAAATTATATCTTGATGAATATATATCTATTTAATATATCTTGATGAATGCTACTTTTCAGTAGCAAGATTTTTTTCTAAGCGAGATGTTTCTTTCATAATAGGTTAAGAAACTCAAATTACTCTTTGCATTTCATTCAAATTACTATTTAAAAAGCGAACAAAAAATAATTAAAGTTCAAGGTTCTCGTAAAAATTCAAGGAGATTTCCAGGTTTTCAAGATTTAAAAAAAATTCAAGGAGAATTCCAGGTTTTCAAGGTTTTCAAGGTCGCTAGACACCCTGAAAATATGAAAGAATTTTTTTTGTTTAATTTCCACGACAAAAAAATGAAAACCATTTTCGGATTGGATTTTTGGCGGAATACGCTATCTTTTCATTTTTTTTTTTATAATCATATTCCTTATTTTTTTTATCTTTCATTTCAAACACTCATCTGGTGCGCGATTTAGGAATATTTAAAAAGCAGCAGTCCAGTCGAATGCTTGTGCAATATTTGCAATTTTTCAGCGACGTGAGGTTCTTTTGGTGTGATGTCACCTACAATTCGTATTTTTAAATAAAAAATGATAAAATGTAAAGGCTTACACAATTTCAGATTATGTTAGAGTTTTTTGTTCGCCAATTAAAATTTATATTAAAGAATCATCACATTTCAAAGAAGATTCATAATCTTTAGACAATTTCAGATTATGTTTGGCGTATTGCATCGAAAATTGTAATTTGCAAACAAAAATTATTATAACTTCAAAAAAAGATTTAGAATCTTTTAACAATTTTGGATTTTCTTAGTCTTTTTTGTCGAAAATTGGTATTTTTAATCAAAAAAATTAGATCTTAAAGAAGATTCACAACTTTTTAACAATTTTAGGTTATGTTGGGGCTTTACAGCGGAAACAGGTATTTATAGTAAAAACCCATTAGATTTCAGAGAAGATTACTTTCTTCTCACTTCAATTAAATAAATTTTTTAAAAGAAAAGATTAAAAAAATAATTAAGTTTCAAGGTACTCATGGAAAATTTACCGAAAAAAAGTGCCACAAATTTGAAAAAATAGTGTCATAAAATTTTTCAAATATTAAACTTACCTGTAGTCTGAATTTTAAAGTCTAGTCCGAAAGAAAAAAAGTATGCAATGGAAAAATAACTATTTTTTAAGCAAAATTTTCAGTTTTATAACCTAATACTTTAAAAGTATTAAAAATAAACTTCAATGTTTCTTCAAAATGTTATTTTGCAGTCTATGAACCATCAAAATTCCTATTTATTTATCTCAGGCTTCACAGCCTTTTCCTATTCTCCTCTTATTCTCGTTTTCCCACATAAATTGCGAACTGAATTAACAGAAACCAACAAAAAAATCTAACTGTTTTTGGTTGGAAGTTCATTTTTTTCGGTTGAAAAATCTTCCATTAAATTTTTGGTTAAGAATTTATATTTTATCAATTAAAAATTTTATTATTTAGTTCAAATTGAATAATTTTGTTGAAAATTCAATGATTTTGTTACAGACATACTTCTTGGTTGAAAATTCAACAATTTTATTGAAAATTCGTCTCATTGGCTCGAAAATTTCTTCTGATGAAAAAATTTTATGTTAAAAATACCTCTTTTTTAGCTTAAAAATTCAATTACATAGTTAGTTAAAAAATTTTAGAAACGAAAAAATATAAACTAAAAATTAATCAAATCCAATTTGCACTGACACGTAATTTGTTCAACATTCACCTTTTTTAAACAAATTGTTCAATATATTTGATTGGAAACTTATGTATTTTTGTTCATACTTCCTCTTTTTGGTAGAATATCAACTTTGATGATTAAAAATGCAACTGTTAGGTTGAGGATTCAAGTATTTTGTTGAAAATACGTTTTCGTTGGTTAAATCCAACTGTTTTTTATTTTTAATTAAAATCTTTAATTGCTGAAATGTCAACTATAACATTTTTCGTTGAAAATTCATCTTTTTAGGTTACAATTAAAACGCCTTGGTTAAAAGTTAAACTACTTTCTTAAAAGTTATTTTTTTGCTTAAAGATTCACAATGTTAGTTGAAAAATCGTTTTTTAAAATATTTTTTTATATTCTCGGATTGAAAATTCAACAATTTGGTAAAAAAGTCAACTTATTGGAACAAAAATAAACTATTTTGTGAACAGTTCGTTTTTTTTTTAATTCAAAATTAATTCCCTCAAATAAAAACTTAACTACTCCATTGCTGATAAAAAATTGCTCTTTTTTACTTTAAAATTTCAATTATTTAGTTAAAAAATGTTAGAAACGAAAAAATATAAACTCAAAATTAATCAAATATAATTTGGAATTACGTGTAATTTGTTGAAAATTCGCCTTTTTTGGTAAATAATTAATCTTCTTGGCTGAAAATTCAACTATTTGGTTGAAAATTTATTTATTTTCCTGAACATTCATTTTTTGGTTTGAAAACTCATCTCTTTCAATAGAAATTTTACCTTTTTTTAAAAAAATGCAACTGGCTGGTTAAAAATTGATCTGTTTCGGTTCAAAAAGGAATTTCTTGTTGAAAATTCCACAGTTTTGTAGAGCATTCGTATTTTCAGCTCGATACTTGATACTTGGTTAAATTTGCAATTATTTAGTTGAAAATTAATCTGTTTTGGTTGAGAATTCAACTATTTTCTTGGAAATTTGTCCATTTTTTCAGAAAATTAAACAGCTTGGTTGAAAATGCAGCCATTAGGTTAAAAATTGGTTGAAAAATCAACTATTTCGATAAAAATGTATGTACTTTGTTGAGAATTTATCTTTTTTGGCGGAAAATTTGAATATTTGCTTGGAAATTCAACTTTTTTGTAGAAAGCTCATCTTTTTGGTGAAAATGCAACAATTTCGTTAAAAATTAATCTGCATTTTCAATCAAATGGTAGAATTTTTAAACTAAAAAGATTACAATTAATCCAATATTTGAATTTTCAAGACAAAAAGACAAATTTTTTAAAAGACAGTTGAATTATTATCAAAAAAGTTAATCTTCAACCAAGAAAGATGACTTTTCTACGACGAAAGATGAATTCTCAACAAAGAAGTAAATTGTTTAAGCTAAAAATTCAAACGCTTCAGAAAACAGTGGACTTTTAAATCGGAAAAGATGAATTTTTAGCAAAAAAGATCATTTTCAATCAATAAAGATGAATTGGTAACAAGATAGTTAAATTCTCAAACGAAAATTTGAACTTGTCACAAACAAGAATAATTTTCTACCCAAAAAAAAAAACGATTTTGTAACAAAATATATGAATTTTCTACCAATCAATTAAATTTTCAACCAAAAAATTAAATTTTCATCAAACAAGATTAATTTTCAACCCAAAAAAACGCCTTTTCAACAAAATACATAAATTTTCTACCAAACACTTGAATTTTTAACTTATACAATATACAGAATAAAGTTTCAACAAAAAATGGAATAGTTCAATTTTCAGTTAAAAACCCTGATTTAAAAAAATAACTTTTAACAAAAAAACGAATTTCCAACAAAATTGTTAAATTTTACACCAAAAAGATGAATTTTCGACCAAGAACATTAATATTCTATCAAAAAAGACGAACTTCCAACTTATCCAATATGCAGGAAAAAGTTGTAACCAAACATGGAATAGTTAAATTTTCAGATAACAAAAAGATTCATTAAAAAAAAAAAATTATTCAATTTTAAAGTTAAAAAGAGAATATATACAAAAAAAGTTGAATTTTCATCCAAAAAATTTGATTTTTCAACAAAAAAGTTTAATTTTCAACCAAATAGTTTCATTTTCTGCTAACGTGGTGAATTTCCAAGCCAAAAACTTGAATTTTTTACAAACAGTAGAATTTTTAACATAAAAGTTCATTTAAAAGCAAACAGTTGAATTTTCAACTATAATTATGAATCCTTAATAAAAAAAATTAATTTGTTTGCAAAGTTGTTCAACTTTAGGTCAAATTATTGACTTATCAACAAAAGAAGATGAAGTCTCAATAAAAATTAACAATTACATTTTGTACCAAAAAGGATATAAATTTTCAACCAAGAAGATTAAATTTCTACCAAGAAAGACGAATTTTCAACAAAATACATGAATTTTCAACTAAAATTTTGAAATTTCAACTAAAAAAGATAAATTTTTAACCAATTAGTTAGATTTTTAATTGAAAAAGATACATTTTCAACGAAAAATGGAATATAATAAAAAAACTTATGAGGCTAACGACCGCTAAGCCGCATAAGTTTTTTATTATATATACAGCATCGGTCGCCTGAGGTTTACAAATGGAATAGTTTAATTGCCAGTTTAAAAAATTTATTTTAAACGAAACATGAAACGAATTTTCATCAAAATAGTTGAATTTTCAACCAAAGAGATGAACCTTTAACTAAAAAAAAATTATTTTTAACAAAGCAGTTGAATTTTTCATAAAAATATCACTTTTTAACAATATAGTTGTATTTTCAGCAAATTAATTTAATTTTCCACCAAATAATATAATTGTTAATCCAACCAGGGTGTCTAGCGTTTCTTCAAACAAAAATTCCAGGACTTTTCCAGGTTTTCCAGGACAAAAAATACATTTTTCCAGGTTCTTTTTTTACAGTAAAAAACATACTTTTCACGAAACATAGTAGAAATTGTAGGTCTAGTGGAACTGAAAAAGTGCCATATGCGAAATTTCTCATACGCCCCTAAAATCTGATTTTATAGAAAAACCAAATGTTTTTTTTTAGAATTGTTCATTTTATCAAGGTGAAATATCACGACGCTACGATAGAAAAAATTCAAAGTTTCCCTTTTCTTCAGCTTTAAAAACAATTTAATGAAACTTTCAAAATTCAATATTTTTTTGCTGTTTGCAATGTCAAAGCGAGTTCAGCACCATGTGTAATGAGATTTTTTTTCTACAATTGGTTGAAATTTGATTGAGTTATCGAATTTTAAGCTAATTTAGGTTTATTTTCAATAAAATAATAAAATTCTCAAAAATTAAGTTGATTTTTTAACCAAATTGTTGAGTTTTCTACCTACAAAGATGAATTTTCAACTAAATAATCGAATTTTAAACAGAAAAGATTAAACTTCAACTAAAAACAGTTGCATTTCCAACGAAATAATTGAATTTTTCAGAAGACAGTTTAATTCTTAACAAAAAAGGTGAATTTTAAATCCAAAGGACGAATTTTCTGTCGAAATAGACGAATGTTCAACAAAACAGTTGAATTTTCATGATTTTTTAACAAAATACTTGAAATTACAAAAATGAATTTCCAATCAGATAGTCTTATTTTGAAACAAAAAATATTAAACTTTAACCAAAAATAGTTGAATTTTCAACACGAAAATTGGAATTTTCGACAAAAAGACGAATTCTCAACGAAAAATTAAATAGTAGGTATTTCAACAACAACAAAAACCGAATTTTCAACAAAATAGTTAAATTTTAAACCAAAGAGTTGAATTTAAAAAAATCAACAAAATAGTTAAATTTGTAACCAAATGATTCAACTTTTAACCTACAAAAATGAATTATTAATCAAAAAGACGAATTTTCCACAAAGAAAATTAATGTTCTACCAAAAAAGACAAATTTTCAACAAAATAAACCAATTTGCAAACAAATAATTTAATTTTCGACTAAAAATTATTAATTTCCAGTAAAAAAATGTCAACTAAATAGCTGAATTTTGAACCAGAGATGAATTTTCAACTAAAATAATGAATCTGCAATTCTGCAACCAAAGAATGAATGTTTAATAAAGTAGGTCAACTTTTAACAAACAAACAAAAAAAAATTTTCTACAAAACTGTTGAATTTTCAACCCAAAATTATTAATTTTCTATCAAAGAGACGAATTTTCAACAAATAAATATTTTTTAGCCAAAACAAGAAAAAATGTCGAAGAAATTGTTGAACATTCAAGCCAAAAGACAGCATTTTCAACCCAAAAATACAAATTGTCAACAAAAAAGTTCATTTTTAACCAACAAATTACAGTTTTAATCAAAAGAGAGAAAATTTCCACCAACAGGATTAGTTTTCTACCAATCAAAGACCAATTTTTGACTTAAAAAAGATTAAATTTCAGCAAAAAAAAATTGGAAAGTTATATTTGTATGTTAAAAAATAAATTTTAAATGAAAAAAAAAAGAATTTTCAGCAAAATATTTAAATTTTCAATCAAAGAGATCAACCCGCAAACAAACAAATTTTTAACAAAGTGGTTCAAGTTTTACCCAAGAAATTGAATTTTGAATTTTCAAAATATCAATTTTCAGCCAAAAATGAAATAGTTACGTTTTAGTTTAAAAAATAATTTTTCAACCAAAAAAGGCATTTTTAACCAAAAAGATGAATTTTCTACCAAAAAATATGAATTCTCAACAAATAATGTAATAGTTGATATTTCAAATAAAAAGTATGACTTTTTAATAAAAATTGTTGTATTTGCAACCAAATATGTAATGAAATTCTTCACTGAAATTAATCGCCAGGATGAAACAACTGTAAGAAAAGAAATAAAAATACAAGGCAAATAAATTACTAACAAAAATAATTACTAGTCCCAGACTTCATTTTCAAAATTCTTTAACTTTAGTCCGACCAATTTTTTATTTGCTCTAACCATTAACATTCAAATACCATTTCGATTGTAGCTTTGTGATTTTCACCGTGATAAAATAAACAGTCTCTTGTTAAAAAGGTAATCTTTTTTCGTTCAGCAGAGAAAAATTTTAAGAAACTATTTTTTCTTTAAAAGAACAAAAATACCAGAACCATGAGCAAAATTCAAGGACTTTTCCAGGTTTTTCCAGGTAAAACCGAATTCAAGGACTTTTCCAGGTTTTCAAGGATTTCCAGGACACTAGACACCCTGCCAACGAGATAAATTCCGACCTAAAAATATAACAGTAGCCTTTTCAATAAAAAAAAAGAACTTTTACCCAAAAATAAAGTTAGTTTTTAGCAAACCCCCCACAAATTAATTTAATTTTCAACCAAATAATGTAATTTTTAACCAAAAGAGATAAATTCCGAACTAAAAATATAATAGTAGCCTTTTCAATAAAAAAAAAAGAACTTTTACCCAAAAATATAGTTAGCTTTTAGCAAACCTCCCCTCAAAATCTGGTAACGTAGTTTATGGAAAGCACCGCCAGGCCACTTTTTCTTTGAGGACCACACTACCGGTCACTGGGCATTTGAAATAAAATAATTCGAAAAAACTTACCCTCGTTAGAGAAAATTGAAAGAAAATTAACTCGTCTCGTTGCTAGTTCCAGCAGCTTCGATTAACTTCTGTCTTTCCCTGAACATGGAAACTTTCATGTTCTCCAGTTGATGATAGCGAAGAAGTTTCAAAACTGCAAAGACCGACAGTCCAACCCAGATCGAAAGACTGCTCCAAGCTCCAAATTGAGCTGCTCCCAATTCTATATGAAAACCGGAAGTATCAATACCATCTGCTTTGTCAATATCGTTTCCAGCTGCAAGCTCACAGGAGGGAAATCTCTTCGTCATGCACTGGCACCAGGTCATAAAACCGAGGGTAATTAAAACTGCTGCGATGAGAGCAATCGCTGTGAGAAAAATTGAAGAGACGACATCAACAAAAGCTGAGAGGAAGGAACTGTCCTCCCCTCTTTTCATATACATCGAGAGCCGATAAATTTGAACTGCTGAGGCCAGGAAGAGTACGAGGCCGACGAAGACGGTGTAGTTGCAATAAATCTGCGAAGCCCATTGGGCAACGAATTGGCCATCGGATTCTTGCCATACTCCGGTTGAAAATAATAAGCAGTGTCCTCTGAAAAAGATTTGCAAATTATTACATCTCAACGGCAAACAAATCAATATTTATATAAGACCGAATTTTCAACCCGAAAATATGAATTTTCAAAAAATAATTGAATTTTCAAGATAGTAATAAAATTTGTAACCAAGAAAGATGAATTCTCAACCAAAAATGTAATAGTAAATTTTAAGTTCAACAAAGTAGTTTAATTTTATACCAAAATAGTTCAATTTTGAACCCAAAAGGAGAAATAAAAGAGGTGACTTTTTCGTCCCGAAAGAAAAAAAATGTCAACCTAATTGTTGAATTTTCAAGCCAGAAAGGCGATTTTTCTACTGAATTTTCAACAAAAAAGTTAATTTTCAAACAGAATAGTTAAATTTTGAATCCAAAAGGACGAATTTTTAACATAAAGGATGACTTTTCAGAGAAATTGTTCAATTTTAAACAAAAAAATAAAATTTTCAAACAAGTAGTAAAATGTGTAACCAAAAAATGTCAATTTTCAACGGAACTGAAATTGTATTATTTCTAATTAAAAGCATTCGAAATCAGGGTGGCGATTCGGCGGACGATTTCAAATTCCCGATCATTTCCCGGTTTTCCCCGGTCAAGTTTTTCAATTTTCCCGGTCAACTCCAAGTAACATATTTATATTTGCCGCAAAACGCAAACATTTCATTTAATTCATGACGTTCGTTCTAAACATCTTTTAACACAACAGAGCAAAACGTTGCAAAATAAATGAATTTTGAAAAAAATACTTAAATTTTCCACTAAAAAATATCAATTTTTTACGAAAAAATGGAATAGTTAAACCTGTTAAACTTTCAGTTGAAAAAATTAATTTTCAACAAAAAAAACGGATTTTCAACAAAATAGTTCAATTTTCAACCCAAGTGATGAATTTTCAAATCAAATTATGAATCTTTATCTGGAATAGTTAAATTTTAAACCAAAAAGATAAATTTTCAACTAAAATGATGAATATTTAACTGGAACACTCGAATTTTCAACCAAAAAGACGAATTTTTAAAGAACATTACATTTTAAATAAAAAGATTAATTCTCTACCCAAAAATACAATTTTGCAACCAAATACATTAACTTTTAAAGAAAGATTTGAAGTTTTAATAAAAGAAGACAAATTTTCCAACCAAATAGTTAAATTTTGAACTGAAAAAATAATAATTTTCAATCGAAAATGGAATAGTAACATTTTTAGTTAAAAAATTATTTGTAAACCAAACATAAGAGTTTTCAACTAAAACAATGAATCTTTAACTGAAATAGTTCAATTTTCAAACCATAAAATTAATTTTTACTAAAAAAAGATAAATTGTCAACCAAAACTTTAATAATTAAATTTCAAGTTAAAAAAATTAATGTTTAACCAAGCAGATGAATTTTCAACAACAGCTATGGAATTTTCAATTGGAATAAGTTAAATTTTCAGTTAAAAAAATTAGTTTCAACAACAAAAAACTAACTTTTAACAACAACAAAAACTAACTTTCAAAATAATAGTTACATTTTCAAACAAAGTGATGAATTTTCAAATAAAATTGTAAATATTTAACTGCAATAGTTGAATTTCAAACCAGAAAGATGAATTTTTAACTGAAATGATGAATCATTAACTAGAATAATTGAATTTTTGAACAAAAAGATTAATTTTCAACCAAGAAGATTAATTTCTACCAAAAAAGACGAATTTTCAACTAACAAAGATAATTTTTCAACCATAGATATGAATTGTGAACTAAAATTATGAAATATTCAACTGAATTAATAGTTACCTTTTCAGTTGAAAAAAAAAATAATTTTCAACCAAAAAACATCCAAAGAAAAAACAAATTTTCAATCAAACAGCTCATTTTTCAACCAAAGAAATGAATTTTTAATTAAAACGTGGATTTTCAACTAAAAAAAAAAAAAAATTTTAACAAAAGAGCTTAACTTTCAACCAAATAATTTTATTTCAAACCTAAAAGATGAATTTTCAACTAAAATAATAAATGTTTGACTAGAATACTTGAATTTTTAACCGAAAAGAAGAATTTTTAAACAAGAAGATTAACTTTCAAAGAAAAATAAGATAATTTTTTACCAAAAAAAATCGATTTTTTAACAAAATACATGAATTTTCATCGGAATAGTTAAATTTTCAATTAAAAAGACAAATTTTTATCGAAATTGTGGAATTCCGAACTTGACAATTTTAATTTTCAACTCAGAATGGAACAGTTAAATTTTCGTTTAATGAAATTTATTTTCAACCAAACTGGTGAATTTTCAAATAAAATGATGAATCTTCAACTGAAATAATGAATCTTTAACTGGAATAGTTTAATTTTATGCCAAAAAGATGAATTGTCAACCATAAAGTTTAATTGTCTACAAAAACAGATGAATTTTCCACAAAGTACATACATTTTCAAACAAATAGTTTAATTATTAAATGAAAAATATCAATTTTCAACCAAATAGTTGAATTTTCATCAAAAAAATATAAATTAATTTTTAACAAAAGTTTAACTTTTAACCCAGTAGTTGAATTTCTAACTAAAAAACGATGAATTCGCAACGAACAATGTAGAAAAAAATTTCTATTATAATTCAGAAATATTTCTTCTTTTAAATTCTACTTCTACTCTGAAAACTGCTTGAAGTACTTTTATTACCTAAAATTTAGAAGAGGGAACTTTCAAATTGTGACGAATTCTGACTTGAAAGAGGGATTTTTAAAAATTCCTTTTTTCTCAATCCGAATTATAATTCCTTTAAAAAATTCCCATTCCATGTAAAACATTCCCTGTTCCAAGTGAAATTATATTTCTTGAATTTTGCTATGATCAGAAGTAAATTCCCGGTTTTTAAATTAAATTCCAGGTCATTTCCCGGTTTTTTCCCGGTCAATAAAATTCCAGGTCATTTCCCGGTCAAGTCGCCACCCTGGAAATTGATTAATTTAAAATTAAAAACTTTTGAATTTAAATAATTTTCAATTCGAAAAATTTGAAAATATAAACATCTAAAATTGAGTTATTCTAAAAAGAAGTTTAAAATCCCAAATTCATTTAAAACTGAAAAAATTGTTAGTCACCAAGAATTGTGATATTAAAACCTTTTTATAACCAAACCCTTCAAAATCTCAATTATTTTCAGTAAATTTAAATCAATTAACAATTAAAGACTCTCAGATTGTTAACTATACTTATCAAAATTCAAACATTTCAATTTTAATTACAAAATTAAAACTTATGAAAGGGAAAAATTGAAAATTTAGCGTTCAACATGAAAATTCAGAATTGAAATATTTTCAAATTAGAATTTTGGAAATTTCATCATTTGAAATACAAAGGAATTGAAATTGTATTCTTTTTAAATAAAAGAGTTCAAAATTAAATTATTTAAAATTTAAAACTTTTGAATTTATACAATTTTAAATTTGAAGCGATTAAAATTTGACAATTTAAAATTCAAAAATAAATTGAGTGTTTCAAATAAAAAATAAATTACTACAAAGCATTGAAAATTAAACGAATCCGAACTTCATTTAAAACAGAAAAATGTTTAATTACCAAAAATTAAGATAAAAATTTCAATTATTTTAAGTAAATTTAAATAATTTTAAAATTAAGAATTTTGAAATAGTTGATTATACTTTTTGAAATTCAATCATTTCAATTTTAATTGCAAAATGAAAACTTGTAAAAGAGAAAAATTGTTAATTTAAAGTTCAGCATTAAAATTCAGAACTATAAAATTGTAAAGATTAAAAATTAAAGATATTGATTTTTTTTAATCTTCCAATTAAAAATCGGAGGATTTAATAATGTTCAATTGAAAACTGAAAGAAGAATACAAAACAAGATCGCTATGATTCCAATTTTTGAAATTGCACAATGTTAAGCCTTTCAATTCGAATTTTTCTTTAAGTTAAGTTTGAAATTTTAAATAATTTTTTGGAACATTTTGAAATAAAAAATAAATCAATTTTCAATGCCTAGTTCTAACATCGTCTCATTTTAAGGCTTGAATTTGACAAATTATTTTCCTACTTTTTCATTATTTCGAAGAATTTAAATAACCAGACTGTTTTCTACGTTTATAATTGAAACCAAACAAGTTGGAATATTTAAATCTAAAACTATTAATTTTAAAACAGAATAAAATTGAAACCAAACAATTTAGAATACTCAAATATAAAATTAATTAATACAAAACTGACTATCACAAATTTGACTTTATAAAAATAGTTGAATTTTCATCAAAATAATTAAATTTCCAAGCTAGTACTAAAATTTGTAAGAAAGAAACATTATTTCTCAACCAAAAATATAATCGAACCTTTTAAGTTCAACAAAGTTGTTTAATTTTATACCAAAATAGTTCAATTTTGAACCCAAAAGGAGGAATAAAAAAATTACTTTTTAGTCAAGAAAGCAAAAAAATTTCAAACAGATTGTTGAATTTTCAAGCCAAAAAGACTATTTTTATACTGAATTTTTAACAAAAAAATCAAATTTGCAAACAAGTAGTAAACTGTGTAATAAAAAATATCAATTTTTAAAACAAAAATATAATAGTAGACTTTTAAGATAATTTCCAGCCAAAAAGTTGAATTTTATACTAAAACTTTTTCGTCAAGAATGAAAAGAATTTCAACGAAATTATTGAATTTTCAAGTCAGTGATTTAAAAGAACTTTTCAAATTGAATATAATGAGGCGAAAAATTCCACTTTATGTTTTTTCAATTACAGTGTTCAGATTGATAAGAAACCTGAAAGCACATGCATATTTGGGATCGTGTATAAATTGTGTTAAATCTTTTGAGTGGGGGAGGGGTGATTTTTCTATGACGTCTTAAATAGGATTTATTTTGTGTTCAAAACAAATCTTGATAGATTGAAAATTAAACTCCTTGGTCGAATGTTGAACTACTTTATTGAACATAAATTTTTTTGGGTTGAAGATTTATAATTTTAGTTGAAAATTCGCTTTTTGACCTGGAAATTCAAATATTTGGTAGAAAATTCAATTTTTTATGAAAATTCAGCTGTTTTTTAGAAAAATCGATTTTCTAAATTGAAACTTTTAATGAAAGTAGAATTTTTGCGTTTCTGGTTGAAAGTGATATATTTTGGACTCAAAATTCAACTATTTGGTTTAAAATTCGTCTTTTTGGCTTTGAAAATTCCACAATTTGGTAGAAAATTCAATCTTTTTATTGAACTTTCAACTGTTTTGTAAAATATTAGTATGTTGGATTGAAAATTCCAATTTTTGTTGTTGAAAACTCCACTTTTTTGTAGACTTTTCTAAACTAAAAATGATTCTTTTTTTTACGAAAATTTAACTATTCCATTTCTGGTTAAAAAGTGATCTATTTTAGACTAAAAACTCAACTATTTGGAGGAAAATTCAATTTTTTTGATGAAAATTCAACTGTTTTATAGAAAATTCGATTTTCTAAATTGAAACTTTTGATAAAAATTTAATTGTTGCATTTCTTGTTAAAAGTGATATATTTTAGACTGAAAATTTCACTATTTGATTAAAAATTCGTTTTCTGGCTTAAAAATTCAACTATTTGGTAGAAAAATCAATTTTTTTGTTGAAAATTCTACAGTTTTGGAAAAAATACGCTTTTCTAAGTTGAAATTTTTTTTCAATGAGAATTTCACCTTTTGCATTTCTGCTTATAAAATGATCTATTTTAGACTAAAATTTCAACAATTTCGTTGAAAATTCGCCTTTTTGGCTTGAAAAATAAACAGTTTGGTAGAAAATTCAACTATTTGGTAGAAAATTCAATTTATTGTTGAAAACTCAACTATTTTGTAGACAATTTGCTATTCTCAATTGAAATTTTTTGAATTCAAATGTAACTATTCCATTTCTGGTGAAAAAGTGATATATTAGACTCAAAATTCTACTCAATGGTTGAAAATTCATCTTTTTTGGCTTGAAAATTCAACAATTTGGTAGAAAAATCAATTTTTTGTTTTAAATTCAACTGTTTTGTAGATAATTCGCTTTTCTAAATAAATTTTTTTTCAATAAATTACAAATTAAAATTTTTAAAAATTGGCTGAAAATTCGTCTTTTTTGTTAGAAACAGAGAGACGAAACCCAAAAAAAAGAAACCTAAGAAGACGAATTTAAAAAAAAATATGACTTTTTAGTCAGGAAAAAAAATGAAAACCAAATGGTTAAATTCTCATGCCATAAAGACGAATTTTCTATTGAATCTTCATAAAACAAAAGTTAATTTTCAATGAAATCGTTGAATTTTCTACCAAAATAATTAAATTTTAACCCAAAAAGACGGATTTTCACCAAAAGAATTGAACTTTTACCCAAAAAAGATTTTTCATTCATTAAAAGGGGAAAAAATTAACCAAATTGTTCAATTTTACAGCCAAAAAGATGAACTTTCTACTGATTTTTCAACCTGAAAACATGAACTTTTAACAGTTGAATATTCTACCAAAATAGTATAATTTTGAACCCAAAAAGACAAATTTTCAACAAAAAAGGATAAATTTTTAGAGAAAATTTGGAATTAAAAAATAATAATTTTCATACAAGTGATCAAATTTAAAAAAAAAATGAATTCCTAACCAAAAATATAATCGGAGACTTTGAAGTTAGTTTTAAACCAAATAGTTGAATTTTGTACCAAAATAATTCAATTTTGAACACAAAAAGACGAATTTAAAACGAAAAAGATGACTTTTTGAAGAAGCTGTAGGATTTTCAACAAAATAAATCAATTTTAAAACAAGTGACCGAATTTTTAACCAAAAAGATGAATTTTTAAACCAAGAAGACAGATTTTCAAGAAAAGAGTGGAATTTGTACCCAACAAAGATTTTTCAGTCACAGGAAATTAACCAAATTGTTAAGTTTTCCAGCCAAAAAGATGAATGTTCTACTAAATTTTCAACAAAAAAGTTAAGTTTAAACCAAACAGTTGAATTTTCTATCAAAATAGTCAAATTTTGTTTTATTAATTCAGTTCGCATTAAAGTGGAGAAGCGAGAAAAAACGTACAAAATAAATATTTAGTTACAATTTTAAATAAACATTGAAGTTCATTTTTAATATACTTTTAAAATAATAGGTTGGAAAACTGGAAATTTTGCCGAGGAAAAAAGTTAATTTTCCACTGTACAGTTTTTGATTTCTTTTTAAAAACGTCCTCAGGCACAAAATTCTTGATAGTATGCAATATTTTGTCACTAGAAATTCACAGAGATGCTAAAACAATGCAGCAACAACAACAAAAAGAAACCTAATGAAGGTTCGTTAACAAAAACTTAAAAGTTTTAAACGGAATAAATTTAACCTAAAAAAGTAGATAAAACTCACCGAAACTCATTCTGGTGCAAACTCATGGGCACAATAATGCATAAAGACAAAATAAGAGCCACAACATAGCCCGCAATTTGACTCAATAACAAAATATTCGTGAGTGCCATTCTTCTCTCCTTCAACTTTTAAGGTTATGTTAACCGCATAAAAACACTAAACACCTGCGAAGAAGCTGCGCAGTTATTGATGACGTTTTAATTTCAAAATCGTACGGAGTACGATGAACTGTAAACTCCTTCTAATTAACAAATCATGTCTAATTAATATTCAATAATCGCTTTCTTCCTGTCACCGTCACTTTAATTAAATATTCCAGACTCCTTACTTATCGCCATTTTTTTTATTACAAATGCGAATGTCGCACAAGCACAAATGACAATTTGGAAACTACCAGTGCTGTACTATCATCCTAACGTTCCCTTTCCTCCAAACATATCTTTGCTCAAAGGGAGTTTACCAGCCGATAGGTGGTGCTAGCTGTTTTAGTCAAAGATCCGCGAAAATTCAAATTGGATAAGTGAAAAACGTCTTTTTTTGTACAAATTAATCATAAAAGTTTATAGTTTATTCACATAAGAAAGTAAATGTGTAAGTCACTCACTTTGAAAATGAAAAAATTAATATTCTCATTATTGGCCATTTTTTTTTGCTTAGTTCTGAATTTCTCAAATTTTAATTTTCAACTAATAAAGATGAATTTTAAACCAAAAATGAAATAGTTTAATTTTCAGCCAAAAAGATGAATTTTCAAACAAGAAGATGAATTTTCTACTAGAAAGACACATTTTCAACAAAATACAAGAATTTTCAACCAAATAGTTAAATTTTCAACTATTGAAATTAATTTAAAAAAAAAATTAACTTTCAACAAAAAATGGAATCGTTAAATGTTCAGATAAAAAAACATTCGCAACCAACAAAAATGAAATATCAACAGAATCTTTAAATTTTCAACGAAAAAGAAGGTTTTTAAAACAAATAGATTTCTCCCAAAAAGACACATTTTTTACTTGAAAACAAAAAATTTCAATAAAAAAATCGAATTTTCAACAAAATAGTTCAATTTTCAATCAAAAATGGTATAGTTACATTTTCAGTTTAAAAAAAAAATAATAATTTTCAACCAAAAAAACGTTCATTGAACATAATAGTTAAATTCTCAACGGAAGAAATGAATTTTTAATGAAAAAAGATCAATTTGCAACACAACAAATGGAATAGCTAAATATTCAGTTGAAAAAATTAATTAAAAAAAAAAGAATTTTCAACAAAACCGGTAAATTGTCAACCATTTTCAAACAAGACGAATAATATTTAACCAAAAAAGCGAATTTTCAGCAAAATGCATGAATTTTCCACCATATATAGTTGAATTTTCAACTAAAAAAGATACATTTTTAACCAAAAATGGAATCTTTTAATTTTCAGCTAACAAAATAATTTTGAATAGAAAGAGGAGTTTCAACAAAATAGGTAAATTTTATACCAAAACAAATGAATTATTAACCAAAAATATAAATTTTTCAAACGATGAGAATAATTTTCGACCAAAAAGACGAATTTTCAACTAAAAACAAAATACATTTTCAAAAAAAAAAAAAAACTAAATCTCAACAAAATAGTTACATTTTCAACCAAGAAACGAATTTTCTATAAAATACATGAATTTTCAACCAAATGGTTCATTTGATTCTGGGCCAACCTCGGGTCTGGGGGGCCCAGAATCGGATGCGTTTTTTCATGTCAACACTCAGGACCGAATATGTGGTTTCTGAGCCCGGCACCTTAGTGCCCGGAATTCACAGACTCGAAGTCTTTTACAAAGAAGTCTTTTACGAAGACTTGAACATCTTAGGATATTTTTTGTAGCAATTACAAAAAGTCAACGGAACAAATTGATACAAAAATATAAATAAATATAAATGGAATATAAATATTTCCTTTAGGCAATAATATTAACAGCTGCCATTTTTTAAGATTATTTATAATTGTTTTGCTGAATTTAATAATCATGCATCAACCAGTTGACTGGTTAAAATTAATGTTTAAAGGTTGCTGGCCCCTTTAGCAGTTCATTGAAAATTCGAGCTTTTTCCTTTATTATCATTGCCGAAATCGGTTGACCCGAGTCTCGTTTTTGGATAAACCATTTGAATAAAGCCGCCTCTAGTTCAGCATTCTTAGCAGATTTCATTGATTTTTTGTTTCTGAACTAAAATTTCTTGCAAAATTAGGCATTTTCGCTCATTGACACAAAAGTTCCCTGCAAGAAACGTCGTATTTAAAAGTATTACAATTTATTGACATTTTGAATGCGATTCAATTCTGTTTTCGGTTCCGAAAAAAAGATTTTGAAAGTATTAGTTCGTACTGATTCGCATTACACTTCATCACGCTGAATGCGAAACGGCAGTGTCGATGATTCGCATTACAAAGTATTGGTTCGCATTAAACTTCAAGACGCCGAATGCGAGATGGCAGTTGTGGATCTTCCGCATTTAAAAGTATAAAAGTAATTAAGCGGTTCCTATTTATTGTGAAACTTTTTTTTAATAATGTAAAATAAATATATAAATATTAATAAATAAAGAAACACTTTATATAATATTGAATAAAATTTTAATCCGCGGTTACGCATTCAAAAGTATTTCAATAACTTTTAAAAATTGCAAAATTCAAACCAATGCGAAATTTCGCATTAAAAAGTTTTCAATTCACGCACAACATTCTTCTCATTCGATCGCATTTAAAATCATTAAAACTAATGCGAAATTTCGTATTAAAAATTTTTCACTCAACCGAAACATTTCCATCATTAATTCGTATTGAAAAGTTATCAAACCAGTACGAACTCTCGCATTAAAAAGTTTTCATTCGATAAAAAATTTCGTCTCATTCTATCGCATTCAAAAGTATTTAAACATATGCGAACTTTCGCATTGAAAAGTTTTTTCCTCGCTCAAAAAATGTGTCTCATTCTTTCGCTTTCAAAAGGATTCAAAGTAATGCGAACTCTCGATTTCAAAAGTTTTCATTTCGCTCTGAAATTTTCTCTCATTCGGTCGCATTAGAAAGCATTAAAACGAATGTGAAGTCTCGCATTAGAGCATTGCGTGCAAAAATTTTAATCGATCGTATTCGAACGCATTCAGGAATTTAATGTTATATAAGAAGTATGGCATTTAAACGTTTTCGGCTAACCTGCAATGCGAAACTGACACATAACAGACTTCACGGAAACAAATCGTGAATGCGAAACAATACTTTTGAATTTTACGGTTCTTGCAGGGTTCTTTTCTTTTTTTTCAGCCATAATCTCGGAAAATTGAATAAAATTGTAACATGTAGAAAAGTTCCAAAAAAGATCCCTAGTTAAAAACAAAAATGATACTGTCAGGATTTATGTTATAAATTCAACTGAACAAAAGAGACAGAATTAACAGTCCCACTGATAGAATTAGAAGAATACACCCAGATACCTACTTTACCATGAACTTTTGAAAGTTTAAAACTGTGGAGGGACAGAAGGTGTTAGCTTCTAGATTTTCTGAATTACTAAAAATTCTTGATTTGAAGGATTTGAATGAGGAAGAAAGTCGAGTCTTCTTCCCATCCTTTTAGAATATTCACCTCAATTCTTCTTACCAATTGATAAATTGGGGTCAACGAAGGTAATATTGTTCATGAAATTACCACCGTTGACAATACCCGTGTAAAAATATTTCTTCTTGGATTTTGTCTTGATGACGGGCAATTGAGACATGCCCAAGACTTGTTGAAGACGTTTGGAAAGTCTAGCTTATGAGACTATTTTCTGTGTCTTGGAGACAAAAATTACGTCTGGAGCCCCTGTTTTATTACTCTGACCCCCAACCCGACGCTGACTTTTATGGCTCTGAGACATCGGTTTCTGTCCACAAGACATGCTTTTTCGTATTGAAGATATTCTTTTATCTCTTGAATACTTACTATTTTATGTTTCCAAGGCATTCTTTTTCGTATTTAAGACATTCTTTTATCTCCTGAAGACTTACTATTCTATGTTTTCAAGACATTCTTTCATATCTTGAAGACGTAATATCTTAGGTCTTCAAGACATTCTTGTTTATCTTGAAGACGTACTTTTACGTCTTACACTAAGAAATAATGTAGGTAAAAGGAGCAAAAGAAGAAAATATTTTTCTATAATGTTTATTATTTATTATTAATGCGACACTATATCAACTATAAGATACTGTAACCAGCGGGTTACAGTTAAAGAGCCTTCTCATAGGCAAAACACTCTGCTTGCTCGAAAATAGAGCATTCAGTTGCATCATAAAGGAGCAACAGGAGAGCGCAGACTCCGAAGCCTCCCACTATCGCACGCATGCGAATAGTGGGAGTCGAAAGTGTAACGCTTCCATAAAAAGCGTTGCGCAAGCCGAAAACGGCAGTTAGGGTGTTGCGTGGCAAACGCAATATGCCTTAGGGAGTAACTGAAGGGAAGCTGGAGAATTCCATTCTTCATCCTTGTCTTGTACTTATCTCTAAGGATTTGGGAAACTTTGTGTTCTTGGGTGTAAAAACCTAATAAGTCCCCAAATTTTCTCCGTAAAGGAAAGAACCTCTAGGAGCGGACGGAAATCTATTTCCCAATCCGGTTCACAAGAGACCCATCTTTCAGAGTCTGTGCGTGCCATTTAAGGCCTGAACTTTCTTTTTCCTACGAGAACCTTTTTGAAGCGAATAGCAACACGTGGCTTAAAATATTTTTTTTTTGTTAAAAGTTACAATAAAACTTTGAAGTTTTTAAAAGTAAACAATATAATATTTGTACACGTAATGTCCTAAAAATCGTTATGCATTAGCATTGTGATACAATCATTGGAACTTTCAAAGGCTACACATTTGTACAAAATAATTTTTCTGCAGATAAAAAAGTAGCGTGAAATTGTAAAGATAACTAATGGACATTATAATTACAAAATTAATGTAAATCATGATAAAATAAAATCACTATGAAGGTCCTACATGAGTTTTCATACTTCATAATAATTAAAAAGAGCAAAAGAAATAAAACTCGTGTAGCATGTGCGTAAGTTAAATAATAAGTAATACTAATATTATGCCAATAATGTTATGCAATTCACGAATACGAGCTTTAAATTAATGTTTAATAAAAATAAACATAGAAAAAAGTATGAGGTATAAATATATATATATATATATATATATATATAATTTAAAAAAAAGTTGAACAACCACCGCAGGGTCCCACTAAGAGCAACTGCCATCCAACAAAATGTCAATAGCCCCCAGTAGCAACGCGGTAAATCACACCTATGGCCACGTCTCACAACCGTGAGATGGGTGGTCATAGGCAACGACAAAATCACAACGACAGGCCGGCGAAACCCTCGTGTGTCTTGAGGACACGAAGCGACCCAAGGATGACAGCTTTCTGCATCCATCTCGCAAGTGCCTTGGCATATTTTTGGCACGTGGGTATGGCTTTAAGGTTACGAACCAGTGATAGTTTCGCACCTCCGAGAGCACCTATCACAAGGACAATTACTTGTAACGAATATTTTGGGTACAGTCGTTGTAGCTCTCTTTTAAGGTCTTGATACCTCTCCTCTTTTTCTTTCTCCTTTGCAGTGATGTTGTATTCGGACGGAGCCGAGAACTCGATCACGAATATAGTTCGTTTCTCGAAGTCTTGGACAACAACGTCAGACCTCGAGTGCGCAACGGAGACTGCTGCCCGAAAATCGTAGTTCCAGAAAATTTGGCACTTCTTGTTTCGGACAATCGACTCTATCTCCTTTGGAGCGTTCGGCAGGGCAGGGTCGCGGCCAACACCGTAAGAGCGACAAAGATGGTAATAAAGCACTCTTGGGGCCGCATTATGTCTATAGAGATAGATAAACGTTTATTTTTTAGCCTGCTGGCCTTAAAAAATTGACTTGCTTACACTTCCATTTTTTACAGAATTTTCTTAAAACTAACCCTTAAAACTAACATCCTTCCACACCTTATCTCTAACGCCGCTCGCTCTTATCGCATTGCCTTCCTCGCTTCGTCTCGCCTCGCTCGCATGTCCCTACTTTCTTGCTTGCCTCGCATTACCAAACTCTGCCTCCGCGACTGATACCTAATACTCATATACTATTTACAATATTTACATTTCCTTATATTTACTTCCTCCTCTATGTACAATCTTTCCTTCTCCATTCCTCTTCCTCCTTCCTTCTCTTCTTCTCCATCTTACCCAATACTCCTTTCACCCATGCTACTGCCCTTCTGTCCCCCCTTTCATGCATCAATACCTCCATGCTTATCCCACTCCTTTCCACCTCCACGCACTCCTCCAACCAGTGCTCCACTCTTGCCTCCCCCTTCCCACATAGTTCACACATCCTCTTTTCCCTAGCGAGCCAGAACCTATTGAAACCCTCCATGCACCCACATCTCATCCTCGCTATAAGCTCCTGACTTCCTTTCTCTCCTTTCTCACACAAATATTGCGCTCTCGCCCTTGGCATAATCCACACATAGTTCCCATTAAACCTTGTCTCTCTTATTCTCTCTTCCCCTGCTGTCTACTCTCTCTCCATGCTGCTTTTCTTAACCAACTCATATACCTTCCTTCCTCATACATCCTTCTCAATTCATCCATATGCAGTCCATTCGTTCTAAAATACCTTTCTCTTTCAACCTCCATCTTCCCACCCCCTCTCCTGTTCTCCTTCTCCCACCAACACTCCCTAACCAGCTTACTTCCCCCCTCTTCCAAAAATTTCTCCTCATATTTACACGCTCGACTCCCCGCTAGAATCCCTACACTCGTTCTCCCCGTCTCCCTCCTGACAATATAATTAGGCGTGTTCCTTGCTAACCCCAGTGTCCACTTTACATATCTCTCCTGTATCCTATTTACCTCTTCGCTTTCCTTCCACCCCCAAACCTCTACTCCATACAATAGCACACTCATCACTAGTGAGTCAAACAATTTCATTCTCCTTCCAAAATCATCTGCGAATAACTTCTTTCCCAACCCCCACACCTGCCTCATCACCACATTTGCCCTCCTCACTCTCTCTTTTATGTGACCATCCACTCCGCCATTCCTCCGAAACAAGAAGCCCAGGTACACAAACTCTTTCACCGCCTGCACCGCCTTTCCCTTCCACTTCCACTCCCCTTCCTTATCCCTTCCACCTCATTTTCTGAAAACCATAACCTTGGACTTTTCCGCATTCAGTTCTAACCTGTTCTTATCCAGGTATCCTTTCAACCTCTTCATCATTTCCTTTAAGGCCTCCTCGCTTTTTGCCAACAACACTATGTCATCTGCATACGCTAGCGACCAAATTCTAACCCCTCCTATCCTGACTCCTCCTACCACTCCGGCCTCTAGCTTACTTTCCATATCCGCAATTAAAATCGCAAAATGCGTCGGGCTAAGCGGACACTCTTGTCTCAACCCCCTATCCATCCAGAATCCCTCCGAAATCCCCTGTCCCCCTCTTACCTTATCTTTGGTTTCTTCATATATCTCCCTTACCCTCTCGATCAGGCCTCTCTCCACTCCCCTCTCCTCCATCGCCTCCCACAACCTCCCCCTATCCACCGACGGAAACGCGCCTTTCAGATCCACAAAAAACGCGTACACCCTCGACCCCTTCTTCGCTAATTCTCTATCCACCACGTGCTGCAGAACTTAGATATTGTCGATAGTACTCCTACCTACTCTAAAGCCCGCCTGCGTCTCTGGCAATATTCCTTTCCCCTCGACATCCTTCCGCAGCCTCTCCGCTACTACCATCGCGTATACTTTATACGCCGTATTCATTAGCGTAATCCCCCTATAATTTTCTTGCCTATCCCTATCTCCTTTCTTATACAGAGGCACTATTAATCCTTCTCTCCACCCTCGTGGGAATCCCTCCCCCTTACATTATGTCTATAGATATACGTCGTTCCCGCGTGGGTCGGACACCCTGATAGTATGTGTTCTAGGTACGCAGCGTGTGCATGACACGCTCTGCACCTATCACTGGGAACTTCTTGACATAAAATGCGCTCACGGTATGCTAAGGTGGAAATGACACCGTCCTGGCATGCAAAAATAAAACCCTCTGTACCTGAATTAAGCCCTGATGATTTGAGGAAAGCAAAAGTTTGCTCCTTCGACAAGGACTGTTTTTTTACATTTCTGTGAAAGTTTCCGTGCATTTTCTTGTCGAGTACCTCTTGGTGAAAAATTTCAACCTCTGCTTTCTTCACTTTGGTTTTTAGAAGTGAAGCATCTAGATGAAGTAATGCTCTTTCCTCACTTCTGATGTTAAAATTCAGGCCAAGGGTCTCGGCCGCTTGCTCCGCGGCTTTGTAAAGGAACGCTCCTTCGCCAATCATCTCGTGGTTCCTGACCATCTTTAGGAGAGGATCTCTGCCATTCGCAAAGATGTAAGCTGTACTTAGAACAATCCGGTTATGAAGACACTGGAGATTCAGAAGTCCGCGTCCGCCTTGACGGCGTGAAATATATAATCGCGGAACTGACGAATTGCAAGCTTTTATGCATATGCATGATCTTACGTGTAATGACATCAAGGGCCTTAAGCTCGTTTTTGGTCCATTGAACTACCCCAAACGAGTAGAGTAGAACCGGGACGGCAAGCATGTTAGTCGCAGATACCTTGTTCCACGCCGACAGATTGGAAGACCAAATCTGTCGAAGAAGATGCTTGTATCTGCTTCGGAGAGACTCCTTCACTGATGTTACGTCCTGAATGCGGTTTTGAGGCACGCCCAGGTATGTATAGGTCTCTCCAGTATTAGGATGTCTGATAACACTTATATCCACAAGATCAGGGTCCTTGGGAACGCCAGTAATCTTTCCTTTCTTCAGATAAATTTTGGCACACTTGTCCAAGCCAAAGTCCATCCCAATCTCTCCTGTGTAGTTCTTGACAATATTTATAGCAGTTTGAAGTTTGCTTCTACCAGAGGCATAGATCTTCAGGTCATCCATATAAAATACATGAGTGACCTTATGCTCGCGCTGATTAGTGTCACCACAGAGGTATCCAGGAGAATTTCGTAGTGCGAGAGATAGAGGCAAAAGTGTGATGCAAAAAAGCAAAGGGTTCATGGTATCACCTTGAAAGACGCCCCTCTGGAAGGTGACGTTGTTCGTTGTCACACGATAATTTCTAGATGAGATAGTAAATCTAGTTTTCCAAAGAGGCATCAATCTCTCTATGCATCTCACTATATGTGGATGTACCTTCAAGCTTTCCAACAGACAGATGATAAGTCTATGACAGGTGGAATCGAAAGCTTTCCGATAGTCAATCCAGGCCATTGACAGGACGCGCTGATGGGCTGCAGCGTCTTTACAGACACACCTGTCAATTAGCAGGTTCTCTCGACAGCCTGCTACCCCTTTTTTCGAGCCGAGTTGTTCGTACATCTTTTGCCATACAGGCTCAATTCGTCGAACAATCCTGTTGTTGAGGACAGCTGTAAAGATCTTATACAGCGTGTTCAAACAAGTTATTGGCCTGTAATTCTCTGGGTTGGACAAGTTGCCTTTTTTTGGCAGGAGTATAGTGCGTTCTAACACCAGCCACTGCGGAATGGGCGTCTCCGACTTTAAATATGAGGTGAATATGCGGGCCAAATGTTGGTGTGTAAAAGTAAACTTCTTCCACCAAAAGTTCTTGATACAATCTGGTCCAGCAGCGGAAAAGTTCTTCGTGCCTCTAAGTGCTTTTTTCACCTCTTCGGCAGTGACTGATGGACATTCCTCCTCAGATTTTATGAGGTTGTCGCAAAACTCCTTGAAGCGGATGATATTTTCAGTATCTTCTTTCAACTCTAGTGTTTTCGGGATCTTGTACACCTCTCTCCAAAAAGTCTCTACCTCCTTGGGCTTGGGTGGATTTTTGACAGAAACAGGTAGATCGCTGAAGAGGCGCGATGGGTCGGCGAGAAACTGTTGATTCTCCATGATCCATCTCTCCCTCTTCTGTATTCTCCTCCTTGCGTCAGATAACAGCCGTATTTTGTCAACAATATGCTGCTTGATTGTCAGCAGCTTTGACTGGTTTAGTGTGTGATTCAAGATCCTTAGTGCTTGGGCGAACTTTCGAACCCTTTCCGTAAACGGTCTACCAGATGTTATGTAGTCAATCACACATTGAACACGGGGCGCATTCTGTCTTCCCCATCCAATCTTCTTGTTCAGTTGATGCAAGCGTCTTTTGGTCTTTTGATCCATCGTCGGCTTTAGCCTTCGATTTGAATCAGCCAAAGCTCTCGCAGCTCCATAAACTGAGCAATTGACGGTCCAGAGGTCGGACTCTTGTGAGATATCTCTACGAAGGGAGGCATCCATTTCAGCCAGATCTTGGGGCTTAGGAGGAACTTGCATGTTAATGTTCCTTCTAGTAATGAAATTGCGATCATCTCTCAGAAGGTGCCTGCTTTCTGCGGTTGGTCTCAATGTCGCTTCCTCATCTTCGTCTGCAGCTTGATAAAGCAGCGGTTGGGGAAGCGCTCCGCGTACATATCCATTTTTCCGGGGGTAGTCGGCTTGATTTCGCAAAGACGGATGCGAAACGTGCTGAAGCTCTGGGTGTTTTTGGCACAACAGAGTGTGCATACGCGCCATAAAGCCTCCGCGAACAGGGATAATGCTGGTATCGTAGCAGTCTAGCACGTCATCCCTGAGTCGATTCGTCCACTCAATGTGGGCATTTCGCCTATTCGTCGTCGTGTTTCCATCTAAATTATTTTCAGCACCCCGAACTCTAGGCTGATCGGCATTGTTTGCCGACCCATTGTCGAGTGCTCTGCGCGTTCGATTGTCTTGAACCGCATCTACAACATTTTGGTGTTTTGGTGGTTTCATTGTTGTTCCCGCGAGCAGCTAGGGCCCCGCGTGCAAGGATAAGCCTGATACTCTGAGAGGTCGCCCGGTATCCCAGAGTCACCGTTTGAGACACCTAACCCAGGTGCCATTCAGCTTTCGGCACGGTTGTTACGCCTCCGCTTAGGAGTTATTCCTTCGGGACCACCCCTGGACAATTGTCCGCGACTGCTTATTAATTATTGTAACCATATTCAGCAGAAACCCTTGGTACAGGAACCATCTATCCGCAACCCGAGGACGTGTTCGGTGGCTTTGTCATAGGCCCTTCGGTTCTATTCCAAAGGAATCGAAACCGAACA
>CAKNYM010048254.1:65589-86752 GCA_932195095.1 Andricus curvator
ATTCGTATGGTACATAATTATAGTTTTTTAG
Organism: Andricus curvator; assembly: GCA_932195095.1. Classification (NCBI taxonomy): domain Eukaryota; kingdom Metazoa; phylum Arthropoda; class Insecta; order Hymenoptera; family Cynipidae; genus Andricus; species Andricus curvator. The sequence continues at coordinate 65,621 of CAKNYM010048254.1, forward strand.
ATTCCTTTTTTTTCATGTCCACAAAATCCTTTTGCCTAAATAACTGGAAGGCTTGGTAAGAGAAGAACCTTTATTACATTTAAGTGAAGAGGATTTTCTGCTATTTTAAATGTCCTCTTTACAATATATATTTTTATCTTATATATTCATACCTTAAACCGTTTTCTATGTTCATTTTGATTGAACAGTAATTTGAAATTCATATTCATGAATTTCATAATATTATTGGCATAATATTAATATTACTAATAACTCAACTTACGCACATGCTACACGAGTCGTTGTATTTCTATTGCTCTTTCTACTTATTATAAAGTATGAAAAATCATGTAGGACCTTCATAATGATTTTCTATATTATAATTTACATTAATTTTTGTAATTATAGTATCCATTAGTTATCTTTACAATTTCACGCTACTTTTTTATCTGCAGAAAAATTACTTTGTACAAATTTGTAGCCCTTAAAGGTTCCAATAAGTGTTTAATAATTCTAATGTATATAGATTTTTTTATGTCATTATAATTATTTGTTCAATTGTAAAGACTTCAAAATTTTATTGTACCTTTCAACAGAAAAAAAAGATTTTAAGCCACGTGTTTACAAAATGTGTGTTCCACCAATTTTAAGTCCCATCGCCTTTCCTTTTTTTGTACTGTTCGATTATTTTTATAAATGTAATTACTTTCTATTAAATTGTATTAAGTTTCCAGTTTTAGTCCTTTCACTCATGAACAATAAATGAAATTTTACATGACTTTTTAAAATATTTTTTAGTTCTCTTCCATACTACATTTGAATCTCCCGCAAATCCCAAACTGTTCCAAATCAAAACATCCATAAAAAATGGCGGCTCCAACGCCTTCAAGTAGGAACTCGCATTTTCCATTGAATCCTGTATCCGGTGTATTATATATATCAGTAGCTAAAATCGATAAAGTTTAATTTTGACATTTTGATTTAAATACTGGGTCATGTCACGGATTGTAAGTAAACTTATATTATGTAAATTTGAAAAAATATATGTTTATTTTTTTAAACTATATTGAATACCTACTTATTATACTTTATATAAATATTTTTTCTATTTTAAGAAACGGTAAATACCGAGTTTGAAGGAGGGTGTGACAGAAATTTTTCAAGACAATGTGGTTAACCTCGTTATATAATTCATAACTTACATTTAAACAACAGTGTTAAGGCAGACGAATTTTTCCAACTCTCATGCGACGTATTATAAGATACTGCTATGTCAACATTACACTATATTAGTTATAACTAAATACTATAAGAATTAAATATATACTTTACAATATAATGCATTAATTTAGATAACCAACCGACTTATTTTTACATTTTTTTACAATGCCTTTCTTATCTATGTACAGATAATAAATATAACTATAAGTTTTCTCAATTGTCATGAATAAAATAAGGGAGCGACATCAAAGCAATGCTTTTACGGAAGGTATAACATAAACATGAATAAGATACAAAATACATAGAGAAATCAGAGAAAAATACTATAAAGCTATATAAAATTTATATTAAAATTGCAGCTAAAGTATTCGTTTGTCACAAAAAACGCTTCAAGCCTTGCATTTTCCGGTAGCTAATTAACAATTATTTACAATGGTTCATATGTAACAAGGCTCGATGGGCTAGGTGGGGTTGATGAGTTTGATGAAGATTGTGGTGGTCGTCGTGGTGATGAGTGTGATGGTGTGGTGGTTGTGGCGGAGATAGTTGGGATACAGTGGATGGGATGTTGTAACCGGCTGCATAAGTATACTGTGGGTAAAAGTAGGGTAGATAAAAGGATTTGGCATCGAATCATTCGGGTTGGATGAGGACGGATTCAATGTGGGAGGATTTTATGCAGAAGAAGCAAATGCAGAAGTTTGGAACGGATGATCGGAGACTGAACCAGTCGGGACGAAAGAGTTGGGAACAGAAATATTGTGTTGATAAGGGTAAAAAGATAGGTAGGTAGATAAAAAGATATAAATTGGGGCCTTGATGATTTGGGTGATAGTGATTTGGTGTCTTTTTTGGTGCGTTGCTAACAAGCTTCGCTGGTTTAGCTGGTTTTGCAGCCTTCTTCTCAGAAAAATCTCCAAGAGATTCTTTCTGCTCTTTATTTCTTGATGCGCTGCACGTATTTACAAAACAGCGTGAAAACTGATGCTTGTTGAACCCGCCCTTGTCCGTATGACGTTTCCTGACGAATTCTGAAAAAGAAAAAACAAAACCATTATTTACAATTTTGTGAACAATGGTTTATTGAAAATTTTACACAACTTAAACAACATATAGAATTTATATGAACAAAGAAAAAAATAACCAAAATGGCGTACATTTTTCAAAGAAACTAATCAGTTAATTTTCTCAACAAATTCACCTTTGATTTTGTTCTTAATTTTTTTAGATTACTATTAATTTGAGGAAGATCTCCGGTAAGTTTCGTCTTCCTTAAATCATTCCTTCATATAAAAAAAATGTTACATAAAATATATATACTTTTCAAAATATCGATTCTTTTTTAAACATGCATAGTTTTATGTCCTGAAGAAGGTACAATCGTATACATTCACAGAACTGAGAATAACCAGATGTTTTAGATTTTAAATTTAAAAATTAGGAGATAATAGATTGAATGCTTTCACGATGATTGATTATAATAAAAAGAGATATTTCGGGTTCCAATCGTGTAAAAATAGTACGAATTCTTTTTTGCCGACGTTTCGTTAACATTTGCAGTTCAGTTCTTCAGGGCTAACCTGAAACAGGTTAGCCCTGAAGAAGTGAACTGCAATGTTCATGAAACGTCGGTAAAAAATAATTCGTGGTTTTGTACACGATTCGAACCCGAAATATCTCTTTTTATTACAAATTGATGAAATTATCATTTTTTCTGTTCTGAACTGTCAAAGTAGAAGGTATATTGTTTAAGCTTCTTTAAGGAATACAACTATGAATGTTTAAAGAAGAATTGATATTTGGAAAAATTCATTTTATTTAAAAAAAGTTTTTTATTTGAAGGACTAGTTTAACAAGAACGAAAGTTACAGGATATATATTCAAATTCAAATTAAAAGTAATAATTTTTCGAATGTGGTTTCTTTAATATCATTTATCAATTTATTATATCAACGGCCATACCACGCTGAAACCCCCAGTTCTCGTCAGATCACTGAAGTTAAGCAGCGTTGGACGCGGTTAGTACTTGGATGGGTGACCATTCAAGAATACTGAGTGCGGTTGGCACATCGTGGGTGTGGTGAGCCCACACTTGTAGTTATTTATAACTACAAGAATACTATCCACCTAGAAACACTACCCGAAACGGGTAGTGTCACGCCTACCATGAAAGGGAAATGGCTGAATGGTATACATGCATTAAAAGAAAATTACAATCAACACTTACCCCAAACCACGTCAATGATTTTCTTAGGGATGCTGGTGAATCCTCCCTTCACAATTTTAGAAAAATTTGAGAAGTCCACTTCTCGTCCCATCAGGAACTGAAGCAATCTCCTTGTCAGCTCTCGGGGCCTGTGGAGCCAATTGGCTTTTAAGTAGAGCTTGTCCTCCCTCTTGATCCAAATGTCTGACCCTTTTTGCACTTCAACCTACAAAATAATAATAAAATAATGAATAAAAATAAATAAATAATGAAATAATAATGATACGTTGTTGATATTATTTACTTTATACCCTACTTTCTCTGACATCGGATCCATGCATGGAAAATGCTGGATTCTCTGAAACAATGAAACATTTTTTTTAATAAACATCAAAAGTCTAAACAAGATATCTATCAGTTGTTTTTAGACATACAAATGATGTGGCATCAACATACCTTCAAATTCTTCTGCTTCTCTTTGTATACTTTTTTCAAGCACTTTAGTTCCTTCTCCTTATAATTTATTATATCCAGCGACACTAGAAAGAAAAGTCGTTCGTAATTATAAATAATTTAATACTTACATTTACTTTACTCATAACAACGTTTTTTATGCGAAAAAATAAATAAAATATTAATTTTACCTTCTGGATGTTCAAACCATTCATCATCTGAGGCGTCCATCTCCTCAGCATCGGGCACGTCTTCTTGATCCTTTAAACTATCATTCCTATTTAAACTTTGTTGTGTAGATTCCTGTGAAACCTCACTATCACGAATATGGTAAGAATCGTTTTGACAGACAATCATCGCTTGTCAAGATTTTTTCCGAAATCTCGCTGATCAGCGTTGCGGAATTCAAAATGTCCTCCTCTCTATTGCATTCAGCTTTCTCTTTGAGCTTTTCATTAATTTTCCTTTCAGAATTCACCTGCCTTTTTTTGTTGAGGGCTGCAGGGCTGTTGGCTTGTTTCTCTGGATCCAGAACATCTCCGTTCTGCATCAAAACCAGACGTTCTAGGTATTCTTTACTATCTGTAAATGTTAAATAAAAAAGTATTTCAATAAATTCTAAGTACAAACCCAGTTTTTAAGATTATATAGAAACTAATGCGTTTCAAATGAATTTTAAAAAGTTTTAAAATGCCATTGGTTGAGGCGCATGAATATCCCCCAAATTCCTTTTAACCTAAGTTTTATTTGACCAAAAATCAAGTGTCCGAACAGGGATTTGTCATAATTTTTTAGTATCATTCTTTTTTAAATTCAAAATGATACAATGAAAACAAACATAATTTTAAAGCCTGAACCAGCTATAACTAAAAATATAACTTAAAACATGAACAAACTACTTTCAAATTATTGAGCACGGAGAATAGACATAAGCAGTGAGACTCTGATGCTGTTTCGAAGTCGAAAATCGAACGAATCTCTCTTTCTATCTCCACACGTTAGAAAAAGAGGTCCGTTCGATTTTCGACTTTCGACACGGCATCGGAGTCCCACTGAAGGACACCAAAGTAGTGTAAACGAAAATGAGCACATTTTTGTCGTATGAAAATGGTTACAATACTTCCCGTTCCCGTATCTGGCGCCAGTGTGGCACGCGTATTGAATGGTAGCTACCTTTGTTGACATTGACACATTTTGAATTATTTAAAATTGTGATATGTGATTTATGGAGATAAATTGGTATTAACATAAAAAAGATTTAAATAATTTAAATAATTTTATCCACCGCGAAACATCTTTTTTTGAAGTGTGTGTAATTGTAGAGATCCTGCAATGGACGAGGTAGGTACTTTTGAATTATTGCGCTAACGAATTAACATGACCTTCGCGGTATAAAGATTTGAATGAAGAATAATTAAGATTTTGATTTCAACGTGAAAGTCAGGATTATTGTATTTTATAAATATTGAATTTTTCACCAGTTTAAAATGCTCCAAAGGTTTCCTCTGGAATTTAGTTTCATTGTATTCATATCCGGGTTTTTGATGTTGTTAAAAGTTCAAATTTTTCTCTCTTCAATCCTCAGTACCAGGTTGAAGGAAAATACATGACGGCGGCCATCGATACGCGTACCACACTAGCGCCGCGCTCGAGAAGATCTAGCATTTCGATTCGTTATTGTACATCCGACAGAAAAATGCTCGTTTTTGGTGAAGTCAATGTACAGGACTTTGGGCTCCTTATGTCTATTCTCCATGTTATTGTTATTATTATTGGCCAACGGCCATACCACGCTGAAAAACCCAGTTCTCGTCAGATCACTGAAGTTAAGCAGCGTTGGACGCGGTTAGTACTTGGATGGGTGACCATTCAAGAATACTGACATGAGTGCTGTTGGCACATCGTTGGTGTGGTGAGCCCACACTTGTAGTTATTTATAACTACAAGAAAAACCTAGAAACACTACCCGAATCGGGTAATGTCACGCCTACCCTGCAAGGGAAATGGTTTAATGGTATATATATATTGAGAATGACAACTATGCCATTTTGTTGTGAAGCTCATTTTGTTTGTCCAACCTCTTACTCAGAAGTGATGCAAAGGGTATATAAATTAATGTTCTGTTGCCCCTATGATGTTTTCTTTATAATAAAAGATCATTTTTAAACACTTTTGAATTTTTTGTAGTTTTGAGACATGAAAAAGTGCACTTTCAAATAATTGAGAATGACAACTAGGCCATTTTTTTGTCAAGCCCATTATTTCTTTTCTCTCCCATACTCTAAAAATTTTGAAAAAATATTCTTAAATATTGAAAGTATAGCTCATAAAGACCACTGGCTTTCACAATTTTCTCAGATTTTTCCATTTCGAATTTCATCACAAAATTTTTTTTTTATTTCTCCTGTAAAATTTCAATTTTGGGCTTTATCTACACATACTCAGTGCCTTATTTGCGGTAGCGCTTTTTTCAAAACAAGACATTTTTTACTTACGAAAATTTTCCTTTTGGCAATCAAAAGTTTATATTTTTAAAGTTTGACATGGAGTCCGTTTGGATAGGGCAACGGACATACACCGCGACGCGAGATCAAGGAAGGAAAATCGATAAACTAGTGCGGTAAAGTGCAAGTTGGGGTGGCTAGTGGAATAAACTATAAAAGTTGGAAGGCCGAAAATCGGCAGAAGTATTATCCGTCGTTTTAGTGTAGTGAGTGTAGTGTTCTTTTTGCGGAAAAGTTATAGATGTAGACAGTGGGGTTATGTTAATCGAAAGTTAGAACCAGAGCATTGGATTTGGAATTTGGAATACGCTTGGAATGGAACCGGAAGCGATCATTATGAACTCCGATAAGGGACACAAGGGGGCAGCACAAGATAGTGGAGGTTACAGAGGGTCCAGTGGAGGTGATGCAAGCACCCAGCTGACGGGCAACAACAATGGACAGGCAAGTAATCAAAGTTCACTGACTTTAAAAGAGCTGAAAAGAAGACCAGGGAGACCAAAGAAGCAGGATAAGGAAAAGGAGGAAAATAGCAAAAGCTCAAAAAATATGACGGAATTCTTAGGCCTAAAAACAAATACGACAGCTTGGGGAGGACTGGGAAACGAAGTTTTCAAAAAAAGGGAAAAAGTATCACGATCACCGGCCAAAGAAGAAACTTATTAGAAGGAAAATTTTTGTGTGCGAAGAAGAAACTGGTACCCAGGAAAATCGGGAAGAAAATACGAAGGTGGTGGAAACACCTGATAATTTAGAACGTAACTGTGGAGAGAATTACGAGAAGAGGCAGCATTCACAGCAGTATCCCGAGCGCGAGTAAGAGAAATTGGTTTTCAGAACGAAATATCACAACTCACTGACAAAATATCTAACCTAGAATCAAAGCTAAAGGATCTAGAGAGTAACTCTACTCATGAAGGGTGTGAACACCACAGTTTTGATTACAGAAAGCAAAATGACAGCGGATCAAATCACGGGAGTGCTGACGCGCACACAGAAACAACGCACAACAACCAAACACCTGAGGACGAAACACTCAGCAGCCAGGAGACGACAGAAAATCGGCCGAGGAAGATACAACCGGAAAAACTGACCAAGAGCGAACGGCACTGGGAGATCGAGGAACGGAAAAACAGAAAAAAGTCAATTGTGGTGCGAGGATTTCGATCCAGAGGCAGAGAATTAGGCAACGAAATCGAGGAAACGGTTTTTGATCTGACTGGAGTGACAATTAGGATTAAAGATATGAAACAAATCGCTGAAAAATACAACAATCCGAGTGGAGGATGATCTCACTTGTAGAGAAAAGGAAATTCAAGATTGGATTGACGAGGAGCTGTGGGAAGCCAGAAAGAGGGGAGAATCTGCGAACTATGCGTGGAATGGAGGATTCGCGAACGAGAACTTTCATGAAGTGAAGAAAATGGCCCAGAAGAGATCCAGTTTTTTCGAGGGCCACGAAACAAGATTCATTAATGGGATGGTCTGGAATTTGGCAGGTAGTAAGAAAGTCTTGGAAGTATGGGAAGTATGCGACTTTTTATCTGAATTCGATGTCATTGTAATTCTAGAAACATGGTTTGAAAAAGATAACGAACGTAGTCTAACTGATAAATTGGATAAAATATTTTCTTAGAAAACCAAAGCAGCAGTAAGAGATCATAAAAAAAGGAGAGCTAAAGGGGGGCCACTAGTTGAGATTCGTAAAAATTTCGGGCAAAATGTATCCATAGAAGAGTGGGAATATGGTCTAATTTTAAGTAACGATGCTTTCGGAGATAGGCACATTAAAAAAAAAACATGATAACAATTTACAATAATGTAAGAGTAGCAAATGCTTGTAAAGAACTTAGAGCTGTATTAGAAACCTTTCAAGCCAAGCGAGAGCGCGTGATTTTACTAGGCGATTGGAATGCGAGGATAGGAGAGCGTCAACGAGAATGTGAATTTGATGAGCAGGACCCACCCAAAAATGATTACAAAAACAGAAAATCAGAAGACAAAGTTGTTAATTCAGAAGGAGTGAAATTGTTAAAACTTTGTGAAGAATTTGGAATGAGAATACTGAATGGAAGAATGAATGGCGATAGGGAGGGCAAGTGGACTCATGTCGAAGAGGATGAGGGTTCGGTGATAGATTATGTAATTGAATTAGAGGGAGATGGGAATAGCGACATTAAAAGGATAGAGGTTGTCACGAGAGCTGAATCTGACCATTTTCCGGTGACATTCCAACTGAACGCGAAAGAACTAAAAGAAATTAGGAAGAGAAGAAAATGGAAGCGCGGAAGAAACAAAAACAAGGTCCACAGGCTTCTTTGGAACAACGAGACAGATGGAGAATATAAAAAAGCATTGATAGAACTGTGGGAGGTAGAGGAAATGTCCTCAAAAGAAGATTGGCAAGCCAGATGGGGAAACATTTTAAGGAATACAAAAAAGGCGGCAGAAACAGCGGGGATTTTGAAAACATATAAAACTGATGGAGCCAACGGGGAAGGACGGGGTACAAAAACCGAAAAAGACCAAGAATTGAAAGATCAAAAGAAAAGGGTTTGGAATAAGTTAAAAAAGTATATAAAGACAAAACAAGAGGCCGACAAATATGAGTGGAAAAAGGAACAGAAGAAACTAAAAGAACTACGTATTGAAAAGAAAAAGGAAAAAAGGAGGAACGCTAGAAAGAGGTCAGAAGAAGTAAGAGCATGAAAGAATTTTGGAGAGCTATAGGAAATTTTCAACCAAAACGGAAAAGCAAAGGGAAAAAAATCAACAAAAGACAGTGGAAGAAACTCTTTATGAAGCTACTTGAGGGTGAGGAATTAGAACAGCGAAAAGATGTACAACAAAAGACAGAGCAGGAAAGCAACACGACACAAGATTCGGAGGGAAGAGAAACTACAAATACTGAAGGAAAAGAGACGGAAGATGAGATGGATCTTAATGCCGAAATTTCCGAGGAAGAATTAGAAAAAGTAATAAAGAGTCTCAAGAAAGGGAAAGCCGCAGGAGAAGATGATATCACCATAGAATTCATTCAAGAACTTCCACAATTATGGGGGGTAGAATTCCACAAGACTATAAATGGTTTGTGGGAAACAGGAAAATTAGGGAACGGATAGGAGAAAGCCAGAATTTATCCAATACACAAAGATGGAGAAGAGGACGACACTGAAAATTACCTCGGTTTCCTTGCTAGATATAGGATCCTGTATGGGTTCTTAACGCGTTAATAAACTAGAGAAATTAGGAAAACTGGGCATCCAAGGCAGGATGATGAAGATGATCGAGGAGATATATGGAATGACATTGAACGAAGTAATAACAGGAGATGGAATCACGGAGTGCTTCGTGACGGCTAGAGGAGTAAGGCAGGGATGCCCCCTAAGCTCCACCTTATTCAATATCTTCATCGAGGACATGGCTATAGAATGAGAAAGAAGGAATGTAGGAGTAACAGTCATAGGAGGTACCAAAATTTTTGGAATGAAATATGCAGACGACTTAACGCTAGTAGCAGACACACCCGAAGGACTGACAGACTTAATAAAAATTACCGAAAAGTACGTAGACAAAAATAAATTGGAGGTAAACGCGAATAAGTCTAAGGTGACGGTATTTCGAAAAGGGGGAAGAAGAAAAACTCAAGAAGTTTGGAAAATTGATGGAAAAGAACTGGAAATTGTTGATGGCTTCAGATACCTTTATTTTGACCGTTTACAATGGAAAAATTTTCAATTCTGAAACTTTAAAATTGAATTTTTCTTACAAAAAAACCTTCACAATAAAAAGTGATTTTAAATGAGAAATATTAAACAATATATACTCCAGAAACTTAAACAAATCCGAACTTCATCTAAAACTAAAAACAAATTTTAGTCGCGAACTATTGTGATATTAAACGCTTTGGTACTCTAACCCTTAAAAAGTGATATTACTTTAAGTAAATTCAATCGCTTGGAAATTAACCATTTTTAAATTTTTAATCATACTTTTTAAAATTCAAGCACTTCAATCTTAATCGAAAAATTTAAACTACTTAAATTACTTTAAGTAAATTTAAATCGTTTAGAAATTAACAATGTTTAAATTCTCAATTATGCTTTTCGAAATTCAACCATTTCAATTTTAATCACAAAATTTAAACTTATGATAGGAAAAAATCTCAAATTTAGCATTTACTATGAAAATTCAGAATTCTAAACTTAAAACCATTAAAAATTAAAGAAATTATTCAATTGTTCGATAAAATTTTTTGTCAACTGAGTTGGACATGTCGAACTTCTTGGAACATTTCTCAAATAAAAAAAAAACTGCAATTAGGTATTTTCCCTTCAACTATCAGCTAACTTCACTTCGTTAAGTGGAGAGGGGAAAACAATCGACCAAATGTATGGGACAGAACTTTATTTTTGTAATAACTTCGTAATAAACAATTATTATCATTTTATTATTTCATTATGTATGTATTTTATTACTCTCCCTTTTACGGGTTTGAGGGCTCCGTTCCCTTTACATCTTTTACAATTTCACTTAACCACTATGCCTTATGCCTAACTTAATCTAACTTAACCTTTAATCGCTTCGCTTTCTTATTATTTATTAACTCTTACATATTATCTTACAATTGCGCGAGACCTTTCAGGGCTTCCATTTCCTCTTACCATTTCTCTTCAAGCTTTTGTAAGTTACGCAACACTAATTTTTCTTACATATTTCTTTGTATCAATTTTGGTCTCGATTTTGGGTTTTCCACCTCCTTGCATTCTCTCTTCCCTATTCTCTTCTAGACTCTTCATCCACTTTTCGCCTTCTCCCCAACCGCTCAGTATCCATCTAACTCTATCTACCACGCTCTTTCCCCCTTCCTCTGCCCCTGTACATCTCTCCAACACGTGCTCCCATGATTCCCTTTCATAACCACATACTCTACACATTTTCATTTCTTCACACATCCAATATTTACACTCATTCATTCCTTCTCCCATTCTGAAACGTACCAGCCTGGAACACCTGCACTCCTTTTTTAACTTTCATAAATATTCTGGGACCCCTTCCATCTCAACCCATTTATACCATTTATTGTATTTCGACTCCATAATCTTTTCCCACCTATTCTCTTCTTGCTCCTTGATCATTTCTCCTTCTACTTCCTGCCACTCCCTACCCTCGTCACACATTCTCCATTCCCTTCTAACTTGACATCTCTCCTCCTACCATCTTGAATGTCCCGTGTTTCCTCTCCTCTCTCTATTTAATATTTCCTGCAGGCATACTTGAGCAACTTTGCTACCCTTACCACTCTTAAGTTTCTCTTCAAAATTCCAGACCCTTTTCCTCTGCCGTATCACCAATTTCTCTTTCCCTGTTTCTACTCTCAACGTATATCCTGGGCAGTTCCAGCTCACTCCCATAACCCACATCTTGCATGTTTTCTACTTTTTTGTACTCCTTCCACCCCCAAATCTCCACTCCATAACACATCACAAACCATACCAGTGAATCATACAGCCATACTCTCAGCTTTCAGTCCTCTTTGAATCTTCTTTTTCCAATCCCCCACACTTGACCCATCACCTTACTTGCACTTTCTATCATTTTTGCACTTGCAGATCATTTCCACCTCCCGCTTCGAACCAGAATCCTAAATAACAAAACTCCTCTACCATTTCCACCATTTCCCCATTCATCTTCCATCCATATTTTACTTCATTCTTTCTCTTCCTGAAACATACTATCTGGGTCTTCGTTACATTCATTGTCAGGTCTTTCTCTCTCACATACTCTTCTAATCCTTTTACTAGCAAGTTCATTCCACTTTCATTTTCTGCCAGGAGCACGACATCGTCCGCGTACGCTAACGAGTATATTCTCTTATTTTCTAGAACTATACCCCCTTTAACTTTCCTTTCCATTTTCTCTTCTACCTCTGCTAACAATATACTAAACAACAACGGACTTAGCGGGCACCCTTGCCTGAGACCCCTCCCTGTCCAAAACTCCTCTCCTTTCTGTTCCCCGATCTTCACCCTTGTCTTCGTCTCCGTGAAGACCTCTTTTATCCTCTCAATCAGCTCTTCGTCCACCTCCCTTTCTTTCATTGCCTTCCACAAAACTTTTCTATTCACCGAGTCAAAAGCTGCCTTAAAATCTACGAAGAGTGCTACCAATTTTCCTTTTTTCTGTCCCAGATTCCTGTTGACTAGATAGTTCAGCACGAAAATATTAGCCACTGTCCCCATTCCCTTCCTGAATCCTGTTTGATTATGTGGAATACTTCCTTTCACTTCTACCTGTTCTTCTAATCTCTTTCTGAGCACCTCCGCGTATATTTTATTCGTTACTGGCATGAGAGTGATTCCTCTATAATCTTCCACTTTTCTACCCCCTCCTTTCTTTAATAAAGGAACTACCAATCCTGTTCTCCACTCCTTCGGCCATCCTTTCTCTCTCCATACTCTGTTACATACTTCCTAAATCTCTTGTCTAACCCTTCTTCAGCCAAATTTCAACGCTTCATTCTCCATCCCATCCTCTCCTGTCGCCTTGTTTCTTTTTAACTTATCAATTTCTTGATTCACCTCCTCTCTAGTCAAATCATTTCCACCTTCCATGTCTCTCTCCTTGATCTTTCTACCTTCCCCCCTCACCTTGCTATCCACCCCTCCTAGCAATTTTTTGAAATATACCGTACATTCATCCATACTTATCTCTTCATTGATGCCTTTCCATCCACTCCTTTCTCTATTAATCACCTCCCAGTCTCTTCCTTCCTTTATTGCTTTCTCTACCTACTCCATATACCTCGCCTTCTCCTCTTGTCGTTTTACATCCAGTAATTTCTCGTGTTCCCTTTTTCTTTTATTATGCTCCTTTCTGTCTATCTCTCCTCTTCTCCAATTCCTTAACAATAACTTCACACGCTCTTTACTCTCTATACATTCCACATCCCACCATCCTCTCTTCTCCCGCCTTTCTTCCTCATTTGGCCTAATTTCTTCTTGACTATCTTCTCTACCCTTCCCATCATCTCACACAACATCTTATCAACACCTCTCCCGTCTTCAATCATCACATTCTCTTCTTCCATTCTTTCCGTATATTCTCTTAGCTTATCTACTCCTCATTTGCCCATCTTTGCTTTCTTCCCTGTCGCCCGCTCCTTCTTCCTTCCTTCTTTTCTCCAATTCCCACATTTCAACGTTGCAATGACCGGAAAGTGTTCTGACCCTATTTCGTTCCCTACTTCCATTCTTTCCAACAGCCTCCTTATCCTTTCCTCGGCTGGAATGTAGTCTATTACTGTTTCGCCTTTTCCTGCAAACGTTATCTCACCTTCCTCATCCCCTTCCGAGTTCCCATTACAAATGAACCATCCTGTTTCTCCCAGAATTTCCAACAGAGTCCTACCCTCCTGGTCCACCTGTTTGTGTTTCGATTTTCTCCTGAAAGTCTCACTCCCTTCATCCCATATTTCCCCTCCCTATTCCCCCGTCCAAGCATTCAGATCACCTCATATCAACACCGATTCGTCATCCTTTTTCGCCACACATTTCCTAATCATACTCCAACCTTCTTCTTCTCCCGTTCTCCTGTAAACGCAAACTATCCTCACCTTTCTTCTTCCTATCTTCACCATTCTAGTCATTACTCCATCCGTTTCCTCAAATCCCATTTCTATTCTCTTTTCTCCCACCAACTCATTCCTCACTCCTGACACCATACGCCCTTTCTTTCTCCCCTTTACCTTCTCTTTCTTTGCCTCTTGCATCTGCCACATATATCCCTTGGGTATCTTCCTCTTCATTCTCTTCCAATCCTTCTCATCTACCCAGGTTTCACTCAACATCACTACATCCCATTTCTTCACCTCTTCCCAGAATCCTTCATCTTTATTAATTAGCCCTGATACGTTCCAAAACGCTACTCTCACTTCTTTCTTCCTTCCTTTCTCCCTTCTTTCGTCATTATGTCCCCTCCCTACTTTTGTGAAAACCCCGTCGCTCCGCCTTCTCCTCCTTCTTTCCTTTCACTCTCTACTGTTTCCATTACCTCCTGCCTTATATCCTTAGTCTCCACTTCTTCCCCTCGTCGCCCTCCTTCTTTCCTTTCACCCTATACTGTTACCATTACCTTTTCCCTTATATCCTTCGTCTCCACTTCTTCCCCTCGTCGCCATAGACCCTCCCTACACACTTCACTCAGTTTTTCTTTCTCATCATCCCATATCCACACATTCCCATTTATCCGCATCCTGTCTTTCCCTATCCATACCGTGTTCCCTTTCACTTTTTCACTCCATGCTCTCTGTTTCATCATCCACTTTCTTCTTCTTTCATTCCACGTCATATCCCCCTCTATCCTTTCTTCCCTCCCCTTCAAAGGTTTCTTCTTTCTCAAGATATCAACTTTTTCTTCATCATTTCTCACTTTCACTATGTACATACGTGATTTACCTTCAATCTTCCTTCCCACTCCATTTACCTCTTCCACGTGCACTTTTGCCCCAATTTCACCCATCAACTTTTCCACTTCTCTTCCTGATACACTATTCACTTTCATTCCTCTAATCACTATATTTCTACTCCGTTTCTTCTTCTCTTCTACTTCCATTTTCCTTTCCAACTCTCTCAATCTTGATTTCATTCTCACATTTTCTAGGATGACGTTCTCATTCACTCCTTTTATTCTCTCTTCTTCTATTGCCCCTTCATCCCCTTTCTTTATATCCTCAGACTTTCTCAGATATTCTCTCTTTCTCACTCATCCTTTGATTTTTCTCAATATCCTCCAACTGCTTCCAAACCTTATCCATTTCTTGCTGCCACACCAGATTCTATTCTTCCCACTTCTCTCTAACTTTCCTCATTTCCTCCAAAACCTCCTCCCCTCGCTTTTGCATGCCATTCAGACTTCGGTTCGTTTCCTCTCTAAACCCTTTAATGAGATTTTCCAGGCTCTCTAGATTGACTTTTCCTTTTGCTTTATTCCTCTCCGGTGGAGACTTTTTTTCAACTTTTTCCGCAACTTCTCATCTCCCTGCTCATATCCCTCTTCTCCCCTTGATCTTTTACTGTCTTCCGTCTTATCCCCCTCATGGCTTTCATCCGTAACCCCTCCCCCCTGCCTCCATTTATCAAAAAGTTGTCTCGATCCTAAACTACCAGCTCTGGATCTATTAAGCAGTTCCCGACTTGACGGCCTACCTCGAGTCCTCCTGTCAGCTAGTCCACCTTCCTTCTCTCCCCACCCGAAGTTCCCTGGCGTAGCATACTGAACCTCGCCATCATCACTATCTCGGGCATCACCTATCTTACCGATCTGCTGTCCCCTATCTTCTCTCACACTTTTCCGTCCTCGACAACTAACCTCAAAATTAGCACTTTCAACTTTCCTCCTAACCCTTTCAACCTTACAAAACAGCCCCCCCCCCCACACTTCCACACAACCCCTTCACTACACTGACCACCCTTACCACCTTTCGCCTCAATCACACCTCCACGCTCGTACCGGAAACGGAAGCCTTTATTATTTCATTAAATAGTTCTTAAAAAATAAAAAATATTTTTACAATACACTTATATAGACAAAATTAGTTTTTGCGAAGATATTAGCGAAATAGGGAAAAAATGAACTGAATCCCATGGTCCATCGTTTTCCCCTCAGCACTCAACGAAGTGAAGTTAGCAGATTTTAGAACGAGGCATTGAATATTGCACTTTTTTATTTGAAAAATGTTCCAAAAAGTCCCACTAGTTTATGTTCGTTCCGAATGTTTCCGATTTCTTTCCAAATAAATGTGCAATGTAAAATATAAATTAAATGATGTAATTATTATATATGTATATATATTTATTTACAAATAAATAAATATTATAAATAATAACATATAATTTACTAATGAAATGAAATTTAAAAAAAAAATTAAATGAATTGAAAATTAATTGAAATAAATAAATGTATAAATATAATGAAATACAAAAAGCAATATAAATAAAATAAATATAAAAATAATAAATATATTTTTATTCATGTTCTTATTATATATATTCAGAAATTTTCAAACAAATATTTGAATTTTTAAGGAAATCTTCAACCTAATAGTTAAACTTTCAACCAAAGAAATATAATTTTAACCAAAATGATAAATATTAGTTAACAACAAGATTAATATTCTATCACAAAAAACGAACTTTCAATGAAATACAGGAATTTTTAATCAAATACACCAGACTCTCTGTTGAGGAACAAACTCGGGGGTTGCCTGCAAATAGCCTTGTTACTAAAGCGCGTACTTCGAAACGTAAACAGTCAGGGCTGCCTGAACCGTTTCCATAATATTGCGCAACATACTTGAATGAGTAGTAGTGCACTGCGTCCCTTTAGAGGCGGAGTCGCAACCGTCTCTCGCCCTGCCCCCTGAGAAACTGCGGGGACCAGCAAATTCTAGGAATTCATAAAACGCGTGCGATCGCGTGTTCCTCAACAGAGAGTCTGGTGTAGTTGAATTTTCAATTGAATAATATAAATTTTTAACCAAATATGAAATTTTTCAAACAAAAGATTATTCTCGACAAATTATGGTTAAATTATTTAAAAAAAATATTTGTTAACTAAAACGATGGATCATCACCAAAAAAAATGTATGTTTAACAAAGTAGTTTTACTTTCAAATATAAGATTTTGTATTTTCAATAAAAAAAGATGAAACAGATTAATTTTCAATCAAACAGTTGTGATTTTTAACCAAAAAGATGCAAATTCTATCTAAATATATGCATTCTTGAAAAATTGACAAAAAAAGAGTGACTTCATAATAAAATTGCTGAATTTTCAACAAATTAATAAAATTCACTCCAATTTTCGAATTTTCTTCTTCTGAAAATAAACGGTCGTACAAAGATTTTTTCCTGGAAACCTAGAAATAGGAAAATTTCATAACTATTAAGAAAGCCTTTTTTTGCTTCCACACTTCAAATATTCCATTTGCGCAACTATCATTTTTAATTACTGTATCTCCTTTTTTCATAAAATTTATTTTTTGTATTGTAAAAAAAATGTACTGTATATGAGATATAATTTGCCCTAAGCTGGGTTGTAGAAACATCACTTGGCTCCATTTTTATATTGACACTAAAGAAAAGCAGATTTACTCCAAGAATAACTGTACAAAATAAGGTTTGACTAAAAACACGATGGGAAATTATGTATATCCGAAAATTTTTGTGATTCTAAACAAAAATCTTCGGAAAATCGCTATCACTGCAATGTCTCTTGCGTCGCCATTTTGTTTATTCGATTTAATTCATATCGATTATGGCAGGTATTCTATTGCACTGAACTCGATTCAACCAAAAATCATTTGAAACAAAGCAATTAAATGTGATTATATTTTTGTGAGATCTACAAGAATCATTATCATAGCAGAGGTAGACGCTCATTAACGATATTTTTTTAAACTTACTAGTAGTCGTGCGCGCGCCAAGGCGCGCGCCTACTAATTTCTGTTATGAAGAAGAATAAACCAAATACTTATTTTTTCTATGTTATTTATATTTAATTAATGTTACAAAATATTCGTAAAAAATAATTAGAAGGCACTACAGGATGATGTTGAAGCTAAAGGAGTAATGGATTTCTCATAATTTATTTGTAGGTAAATTCTGTCACCGTTATCATCTTGAAAAAATTGTGAATATAATTATAATTCAATTTATTATAATCGGCTCTTAAATTTGTTTAACACTTAACTTATTTATAAATTATATTGGCGTAATACATTTTTTATTTTATAAATTAAAAGAAATGTTATTTATAAAATAAATTGTGAATTATTCCTTTTAACATGTATATGAGCATATAAATTTCAAATTGATAAATACTGCGAATAATATTAATTTTCATTATTATATAAGCTTTACAAAGTTTAAAAAAATGAATGATACATAGAATAGTGGCAGTAATTACCAATCTTTCAGTTTTCAAGAAATATGATAACAAATTTTTAAATTGTCTATTTGCTCCGCAATTATTGCTGTTTATACTCTATAGTAATCCATTCGCCACTAATATTTTATTATGCATTGAGAGATGTGGTGAATTTTTTTCATGAAAAATTAATTTTTTAATTTTTATCATAAATGATGCACGTTATTACGAAAAAGTAAAATGTATTTTAGTATAACTTTTTTTTACATGAACATTTTTGTGTGAACATTTTTATCGTATCTGTTGTTTACGTCAAAATGATTAAATTCTTTTATTATAAGAAGAAAATTATCCTGTCGATAGAACTTTCCAGGCCTTTATAAACGTTACAGCATCTTTCTTATTAAAAACTAAATTAAACAAAAACTTTTCAAAACAATATATTTTTTTTCCTTCTGCGAAAATCTGTCAATTTTGTATTCTTCAAAAAATCTATAGTGGTTGATAAATTCGTGTTTTTAATTGGAAAATAGTGTCTTTAGTGTCTTTTTTTTCAAAATAGTAGCAAAACAGCGTCATCGCTTGAAATAGTGTCAAATAGTGTCAATAGTGTGTTTTGAGCCCGAGGCCTGAATTTGTAGTTTATTATTCTAAGGGCGGCTACAGCCTAATTTATTTAAGAATAGTGACCTATTCAAACCGAAAAAAGCAGATAAATTGCCCTACAAAAAACGTCGGATTGAAAATTATTCGAAAGTATTGTATTTTGAATGCGAAGTTGTCTAAAAGCAGATGTCCAGAGAATATCTCGGGAGTGCGCAGCAATAATTTTTAATTCGACGTTTTTTGCAGCAAGACTCCTTTCTAATCCAAAAAGTGACTTAAAGTAAATATGTGCATCAATAGTGTGACTGATGTTCTTTTGGATTTGAAAGCATTTCGAAAAATTCAATTCATAAAATTTCAAAGAATTAAAGTTAAAATTTAAAACATGGAAATAAATTGGAAAAAATTTAAAACTCCAAAAAATGTAATTGATTTTAGTAATTTTAAAATGATTTTGGAAAAATACAAGGGAATTCAAAAGAATTTTATTGAATGTTGAAGAATTCAAAATGAGGTTAAAACACTTCAAGACGAATTAAACACAAACTGAAAAAAATATCCATTGAACAGAATAGAATTATTGATTTAATTCAAAAGAATTCAGGTAAATCAACAAAATTCGAAAGACATAATAAAATAATTCTGAATGAATGAGTAACAATTCAGGGTGAATTCAAATTAATTGCAAAACATATTTGAAAATCTCTACAAATCTGTGAAAACCTAAAAAACCCCTCACTTCTTGTTAATGAATTTCTTAAAGTACAGTGAAATATTATAAAATCCCGTGAAATTATATGAAATTTTAAAGTATTTTCTTGAATCCTGGAAAATTTTTGAAAATACCTTGGGATCTTTTAAAATCCATTAAAATCATTGAAATCTTCGGAAATCGCATAACATTCATTTAAATATTCTAAAATATATTGAAACCTCGCAAGTCCTATGAAATAGTTTCATATATTCCAAAGTTGTAAACAAATTTGTTCATTCCTCTTAAAGTCATTCAAAGCCTTTAAAATTCCATAAAAAATTAATAATATCTTGAAAGTGCATTAAAGTCTTTAAAAATAGTTTATAATATTTTAAATCATTTCAAATCCTATTAGGCTACCGAAATAAATTCAAAATTGCTTGAAATCTTTTGATATACCCTAAAACCTGGCATAGGTCCTATTAAATCGATCTATATTTTCGAAATTTTAGAAAACTCTTCGATACAATACCCCATGCAAATCTGGTCAAATCTCTTGAAAATGCGTAGAATCTTTTTAAATACTCTAAAATATTTCAAATCCTCTGAAACCAATTGAACATTCCTTAGAATCTTTTGAAATACTGTTAAAGTTATAAATCCTTTCAAACCTTTGGAAATCAATTGAAACATTTTAAAGCTCTTGAAAATGCTTTAGATCTTCTAAAATACCATAAAATAATTCAAATCCTATGAGTAACATTAAATTACTGAAATCAATTCAAAAATTCATAGGATCTTTCAAAATAGCCTAAGATATTTAAAATCCTTCACAATATTTTAGAACTCCTTGAAATTTTTTTAACTCTTCAAAATCCCTGCAATTTTTAAAAGCACCATAAATTATTTCCAATCCTTTGAAACTCTTTCAAATTATTGAAATCCTTTAAATCTTTAAAAATCACTTGAAACTTTTTAAAGCTTACGAAAATGTCTTGATATCTTTTAAAATACTCTTAAAGTTCTCAAATCCTTTACCATTTTTTTAAATTCCTCAAAATTATTGAAATCTCTTGGAAATGCTTTGGAGTCTGTTAAAATATCCTACAATATTTCAACCCCTTTAAAATCTGTTGGCATTCATTGAAATTATTGACATCTCTTTCAAATGCTTTGGATTCTTTTCAAATGCCCTAAAATATTCCCAGTCTTTTTTTTCAGATTCCTTCAAATTATCAAAATAAAAAAAAATTCCTTGGAATCATTTAAATTACTCCAGAATATTGCAAATCCTCTGAAATCAATTAAAGTACTGAAATCAAATGAAAAATCCTTGGAATCTTCAAGAAACCTCTAAAAGTTTCCAAATTCTTTACATATTTTGGAAATTCCTTCAAATTGTTGAAATCTCTTGGAAATACCTTGGATTCTTTTAAAATACCCAAAAATATTCCTAATCTTAAAAAATTCCTTAAAAAATCCTTTTAAATCAATTAAATTACTAACATCGGTTGAAAATTCCTTGAAATCTGTTAAAATAT
>CAKNYM010048254.1:86762-124717 GCA_932195095.1 Andricus curvator
GCTTTGGATTCTTTTCAAATGCCCTAAAATATTCCCAGTTTTTTTTTCAGATTGCTTCAAATTATCAAAATAAAAAAAAAATTCCTTGGAATCTACTGAAATTGTTTGAAATATTTTCCCACAATATATCAATTTTAAATCTTTTAGAATCAATTGAAATTTTGTAAATCCTCTGAAATCCTATTAAGTTAGTGAAATCAATTAAAAATTCTTTAAAATATTTTATAATAAGTCAAAATATTCCAAATTCTTTGAAATCTTTTGAAATTCCTTGCAATTGTTTGAAGATCTTGAAAATTCCTTTTGGATAAAAAAAATACCTTTATAGTCTTTGAACTTATTCTTTAAAATCCCTTCAAATTATCAAAATCAATTTCTTAAAGTATCGGTGTTTTTTTTAATAGCAGTGCTCATTGAGAGCTTAAAAATTCTTAATTTGAACATCTTCTTAAATTATAAAATTTTTGATCTGTAAACATACACAGATCTCTGACATACTTCTATTCAAACCGAAAAAAAAATAATTATTCGAATGTGTCACTATAAGAAAATGGAGATTTCAATCCTATAGGGAAAGTAGAACTGAAACGTACACGAGTTTCACAAATGATATTTAATATTATAAATATAATTAAATCATGATAGAAATCACAGTTACAGAGCGTAAAAATGATTAATTTGAAAATTTCTTGTTTGCGTAAACAGTTTAAAAACAGACTACCATCACAATTGAGGTTATGGTTCATTACTTCTTTTACAGACTTTACCGTGCAATGGTTGGCAACACTGAGCCGCGCATTACCAAATACGAAAAAACACGTGACGTATTATTATCGAACTCGAACTAAGTGATCCCGAAAAGACCACCTTGACATGCGCATGCTTCGATAGAATGGCGCTCATTGGTTCTAGTTCGCATCCTCATTGGGAATTCAAATACGGGCGCGTACTACAGCCAATCAACTATATTACAATTCAAACATGCGCATATAAAGGCGACTCAGTTAGCATCACTGATTTCAAATGCAGCACCACATACAGACACACACTACTGTTGAATATGAGCGGCCTACAGCAAGCAAACGTTACCACCGTGTTACTCTCGAAAATCGTCAGAATCGAAAACGACAATATCGTTTAGAGATTTTATATTAAGGATAATGACATTCATTTCTTTTGGTTCAGTCGAGTATTAGTGCAATCGAATACTTACTATCGATTGGGTTTATCGATTGCACAACGGGAAACGACTGAGTGAGTGCGACAATGTTGAATCAAAATGGCGCTGTAGACAAGCAGAGACCACGAGATGCTGTCAGAGCTTTTTCGAAGATTCTTGATTGAAATCACAACAAATTTAGGATATTCCTAAGTTCCCATAGTGCTTTCCAGTTTTTTCAGTAAAACGTCATTGCGAGCTTAGTTATTTTTTCAGTATACCTTGTTTTTTATTGTCAATATGAAAATCAGTCAAAGTGACGCTTCTTATGGCTTTTCATCATTCAATCCAGCTCAGTGCAATTTATATTTAATAGTGTATTATTTCTACCATACAAAAAAGGAATTTTATAAAGTACTTCCCTAGCGGAAGAATCGGAAAGGTTCGGAAATACCGCGTCGGATAGATTCGGAATGATTTCGGAAATATTTCGGAAAGGGTTCGGAAGGAGTTCGGAAAGAGGTTCCGTTCCGATCCTTTCCGAATTGCATGGGACCTTTGCTTCCGATTTCTTTCCGAACGTCGAGCTGTCCCAGAACCTTTCCGAGGCTTTCCGAATGTCCCACTCTTTCCGCTTTCTTTCCGATTGTTTTCCGAATGTCCCGCTAGTTAGCTCGTTCCGAACGTTTCCGGTTTCTTTCCGAATGTCTCGATATGCTACTCTTTCCGAAATGTTTCCAATTTCTTTCCAAATCGATTTTTTTTTCAGAATTCTCTTATAATAAATTAATTATTCGAATCATGGTTAACGTAAATGAAGGAAATAGTCTCATTGAATTATGAGTAATAATTTTTTTATTTTTGAATAAGATTATTATACTATTTGTACAGGATATAACATGTATATAACTAATATATTTACTCAATTATATAATACAGAATATACATTATTTTTTTATCGGGTTTTTATCGACAATAATACATATAAAATTAACTTTTACCCCAAAACGTAGTTTGATTTCCTTACTGGGATTCAGTTATAAATATTGTGTAAGTTCGTAACGTTATTTCCACTTATCCCCCCCCCCTACCAATCCTACGTTCGAGTCCCCCACCCCCCTTTCCTTTCTTTTTGTTCAACTTTCAGAACTTTTGTGATTTTGTAACATTGAGTTTTTCAAAAAGAAATGTTTAAACTGAACATCTGAAAAAATCCACTTTTTACTGTCTTTAACTTTTTTTATACATAGCTAACAATGTCCTCTACAAGCCCTGTATAAATATCAAAATGTGATATCTTTCTGAGTTATGAAATTTCCCTATTTCTAGGTTTTTAGGAATCGCCTTCGCTGGATTCAACAGGAATCAATAGGATTCCTGCAATTTAAAATGCTTTGAAGATCAAAGTAAATTATTATTACGAGAATATATATATTTTTATTCGATTCGGAAAGAAATTGGATACATTCGGAAAGAGTAAAGTGGAGAGTCATTCGGAAAGAAATCGGAAACATTCGGCGACACTCGGAAATGATAAGAAAGAAGTCGGAGAGTAGGACATTCGGATAGACTCGGAAAGGTTCATGGGACAGCTCGACGTTCGCACAGTAAAAAAAAATGTTCAAAATGATACCGAAATCAATATCATTTTGATATGCAACAAAAATGATACCGAAATCAAAATCATTTTGATCGGCCGGAATGAATGTTCGACTTTTGAGATCATAATGATCTGATGCGGGATCAGGTATCAAAGCAAACCAAGATGGCTGACGTTCTTAGAGTACTTTAGCTCATATGTGAGCTTTTTTATGGTTTCTGATCGTGCAGTACTTGAAAAGTTAAAAAATTAACGAATTCTGATATTAGAAAACATCATCTGTTAAGTGTAGTTGTCACTTGCGTGTGGTTAGATAACATTATTAGGTTATGTCGTTATGACATCGGCGCCAAAAATTGGCGGCCCTTTTGTTTAGTCTGACAAATGACCCAAAAAAGATGATCAAGATGATCCGAATGGAAAGATCATTATGATCTCGAGAGTCAAATGATCGTTGGTGTAAAATGCTCTGCAACAAAATTGATCCTTTTTTTTTACTGTGCGGAAAGAAACGGAAGCAAAGTTCACATAGGATTCGGAAAGGATCGGAACGGTACTTTTTTCTGAACTCTTTCCGAAACCTTTCTGAATCTTTCCGACGCGGTGTTTTCGAACCTTTCCGTTTCTTCCGGTAGGGAAGTGGAATAAAAAGTGGAGAATGGTAATAGACTATCGAGCTTTATAAATGAGAAAACGGTGGAAGACGCATATCATGTGCCGAATATAGTCGAAATATGAGATCAGTTAGGGCAAAGATAATATTTTTGGTTAGGGGGCCGAAATATTTATCCATAATAGACCTTACTTCAGGATTTCATCAGATTCCCATGAGTCCAGAATTAAGAGAGAAAACGGATTTCACTACGGCTTCACAGAAAAAACTGAGGGATCAGTAATGTTGCGGCTCAAGTAAAACTTGGGATCATTTAGAACTTAGGCTCTAAAGGAACTCTCATTAAGGGTTCCTTTTTAGTTCGTTCATATCCGACAGATGGCCATCGGCGGGTGCCGACGTTTTCAACTGTGCATGTGCCGAAAAGCGCGGGCCCCTTTAAAATCAATAAATACTATGAATAGTCATACAGATAAATATTAACAAACGTTTTTTATTCTTTTTTAAAACAAATTAAACTGAATTATAGAAATACCTAGCTTCTTAACAAAATGTAATATTAACCTAATATTGCAAGTGTATATTATATCATTTTAAATAGTCCCGCGCTTCTTGTGCGTGCGCAGTGGAAAACATTGGATTTTCAACTTAACCTCAAAACCTGTCACATTTCATGTGCGATATCTTCCTTTCAAGAATGACTAGTATCTATGATTTTAGTTTCTTCATTAAATTTTTTCCAGTGCAATATTATTTTATTCGAATTATAAAGCAAAATGTTATGAAACAAACTTTGTACGGAGACATTGCCACAGCATCCAAATTTTTTAGAACCCTTTGTACTCACGACAAATGTTTCGAATTACGCACTTGAATGTGTATTAAGTCAGGGACCAATTGGTCAAGACTTACCGATCGCGTATGCATCGAGAATTCTTCAAAATGCTGAAATTAAGTATTCCACGATTGAGAAGGAATTACTCAAGATTGTATTTTGTGTAAAACACTTTTGACCATATCTATATGGGCAAAGTTTTACCTTGGTAACGGATCACAGACCCTTGGTCTGGTTATAAGGTCTGAAAGACCCCATTTCTAGATTGGCACGATGGCGGATAAAGCTCAGGGAATATGATTATGGGAAAGAGACTCAATCACAATAGATCATGCTATTGCCGAGAAATTCATCTCTCGGTATGGTTGTCTTCAGGTAATACATACAGATCAGGGATCGAATCTTATCAGTCAGGTAATAAAGACCGTCTGTAAGATTTTCAGAATAAAAAAAGTCCAATCTGATGCATATCGTCCGGAAAGTTCAGGTTCTCTAGAAAGGAGTCATCATACTTTGATAGAATACCTGATAAGTTTTGAAGGCGCTCATAACTGGGATAAATAGTTAAGGTTTGCTGTCTTTTCGTATATTACCAGCGTCCATTAAGCTACAGGTTTTTCTCCGTACAGTCTGGTATATGGGGAAAAAGCCAACATGCCGTCTAGTGCTATGACCGTCTAGTGCTATGACCGAAAACAGAATCCAAAACATTTAAAACCCGGACATAAAATTTATTTGAAAATTAACAAACGGAATGACAAGAAATTCGACCCCTATTTTCATGGGCCGTATGCAATTGAAAAGCTGATAGGAGAACGAAACGCCTTAATTCGGCTAGCTCCTAATAAAACTAAAATCGTGCATGTGGACAAATTGAAATTATGTGCTTATGCATGCACCGGTTAAAAAAATAATAAATCAGGAATAACCTATGAAGTTCGAAACATCGAAGAATGGAATCTTGATAATTTATAATGAAGGATTGCATTTTTCACAAGTGGCACAAGTGAATCTCCATACCTTATAAATAGATTTAATTTGGCCAAAAATAATAGAAGAACTCACAATGTTATTCTACACTTCATTAATAATTATAAATGATCAAATAGATCTTGCAAATTGAGACAATTATTCAGAAATAATAATTAACTAAATAATTAAAATTTTGTCCTCAGAAAAAACGTTAAGGGTAACCTTTCTTTTAATGGGTGAGAATATGGGTTATTATTGACAAGATTGCTAAATTATTGTAAATACTACATAATTATACAGCAGATTGTTAAAAGAATAAACGAACAGAGAGAAGGCAAAGAGAGAAAAATAAGAAAAAGGTATAGAACTTTAGTTTCATTATTTAATAATTTTGTTTCTAAATTTTCATTACATTGGTCATAAAGCATTCTTACAATTTTGATGTCTAAATAATTAGAATTAAGTTACTCTACCTGAAGTGCCTGAAACAGAGAAATGATTTTTCTTTTGCTCAAAGAAATAGTTCTCAAATAAAAATATATTTTTTTAATTAAGTTTAATTCAACTGATCTGATCATAATAATTTGATTATCATAGCCGTACACAGTAAATAATATGGGATTTTCACAAGTCATTAAATATCTCTAACAAATCATAAATTGTTATTAACTGATAGCAAGCAATTATTGGAAAAATTTGTGCTGTTCCTAACCATTTTTGAATGTTTTTTTTTTAATCGATTCTATACTGAATTTGGAATAACTTTGTGGAGGCCGATTTTTGAAAACTGGATAATTCCAGTCTTATATTTTGTATAATTGCTCAAAAATGTTTTAAATCAGTGTTAATTGTTTCTAGAAATACTTACTTATATTGGTGAGCAAACATAAACAATTGTTTATTTGTTAAAAACAAGTTAATGAGCAAAAATGCTTTCTTGAGGATGAACAAGACTCAGATACTTTATTCCATACAATCTCCATCGGAACATTTCTAAAGGTAATATTTAATTACAACATATTACACATTAACTATTTTCTTTAACATTATCAATTTACAGAGTCCTGGGCTCAAACTGAAAACATTACCTGTGAATTTTCTAGAGTTTTCTACCCATTTGTCATTAGGACCCAGTGATCTGTTCAACATAAAAAGGGTGATCTATTAGAACAGTCTGTCCACATTTACTGTCACTCAAGCCGCACGGAATTTATCTGAATAAAGAAAATTTGTGAGTCGTAATGTTCTTTAATATATATTCCTAAATAAGCGTAGTGTATAAAATCCAAGCACGGAAAACTGAATATCCCGGAAACTCTAGACACTTGCTTTTGAATAATAGATTCAGCAAGGGACAATTGCTTTATAATATAATAGTTTCAGGAAGAGGAACACTTGCTTTTGAATAATAGATTCAGCAAGGTTGATTTTCCATGAATACATAACAGTTGCAAGAATACGCTCCCTAATTATATAGAAGAAAATTGCATGTCACATCCAGTGTGAAGTATGATGGACGGTTAAACAGAGTTCCCGATATTCTGACTGATATACTGGATTCAGGCAGTTTTTTCCCCAATAGATTCTGCAGGTTCACTTATAGCTTACACTTATATTTCACTTATATTTCAGCTTTTTTATGGGAGCTTGATATGTTTATATATTTTTCACTAAAACCTATTATTTTCAATTGAATTATTTTAATTACTTCAACTCCAATATTTCAAGCAGGAAAAGCTTGATATATGTGTACATAATTCTTTATCAAATTTCAACAAATTTATTCAGGAAAACAGAGTTGCTTCATAGAATTTCAGAATTTGTTTTCTATTTCAGGTATTTTCAAGATATTCATTTATAGTGGAATTATTTTGGGATATTCGAAGGAATTCTAAATTGATTCTAATAGTTTGAAAGGAATTTCAACATTTTTATTCTTTTAAAAATCCTGGCATATTAGGGCTTTTTAACAGGTTCCAGGGACTAATTTAATTTTTCTTTAATGAAATGAATTTACTGGAAAATCTGACTTTTCATTTCAATTGAATTCAATGATTTGAAAGAATTTCAAGATATTTTCAAGGGATTTTGGGGCGTTTCAAATCTGAAATTTCAGGAAATATAGAATTCCATGAAATTTTCGCGGCATTTTATGATACTTTATGAGAGATTTCACGGTGATTCAAAAGTTTTCAAGTATATTGAGATATTTTAAGGGATTTTCAATATTTTGGGGAATTTTATAAAATTCCAGGTCTTTTAAAATTGATTTGGATAATTTAATGAGATTTCAAAGATTTTGAAATACTTTAAAGCATTCCAAGGGAATTTAAACAGATTCTAAGGAATTTTTCTTCTTCTAAATATTAATTTCAGTACTTTTGGGATTTTTAAGAATTTAAAAAACCTTTTGCTCATGCTTTTGCTCAAAATTAACCAAGTTACAAATTTTAACGTTAAAGATATAAATTTTTCAATTTGAAAGCATCAGCAGTTAAACAAATCTAAACGTTCGATTGAAACTTTATGAGCTATTCTTAATTTTAAAATAATTTGAAAAATTAAACGCTCTTATTCAATTCCAAAACCTATTTAAATATTGTTTCAATCTAAAATATTCCCTGTTTAACTATTTATTTTTAAATTTTTTAATTAAAGATTTCATTTTTTTCGAATATTTAGCAATATTTTACTTTTCATTTATAATGAACAATTATAAATCAAATATTAAAAACGAAATAATTTCAAACTCAACTATTCGAAATAGAAAGCCTTGAATCGTTAATATTACAGAGTGTTAAATGTGAACTTTGAACGTTGCAATTTTAATTCTTCTATTTAACAAATTTTTAATAAATATGAGTGAAATTATTGAATTTTGATGCATAAATAACAATTAAACAGTTATCAATTTGGAAAAAATCTGAGTTAGCTTAAGAGATACTTACAAATTTTGAGAAAATCCAAACTTAATTTAAAACTGGAAAAGACTTCGAAAATTTAAAAAGTATTTTATTTTGAAAAATTCTTTTGAAGAGAATGTTTAATGAAATTTCCAAAATTTTCAAAAAAGAATCTGGATGATTTTTGGGTAGTTTATTTACTTTCGCAGGATTTTCAAAAAATTGTAGGAAATTTTTAAGCGAATATTTAAAAAGATTTAAAAACAAATTTTAATGTATAAATTAATGTTTCTAGCTTGAAATTGCTTAAAATGATATAATTTTGAAAATTTATAGATCTGCTGATTCATTCTTCAATTCATAGCATTGAGAATGATGGCGTGAATTTATATTTTTTTAAATCTTTTAACAGTATAAAGTATAAAAGTCAAAATTTAAAAGGCCGTGGCTACGTATACCGAAATTTCGGTACAAGTAACCACATTTTTTCGGTACAAATAAGGGCAGCTGGAAAAGGGGCTATTCGTACCGAAATTTCGGTAAGTATAGCTGAATTTTTTCGGTAGGCATAGACACTTCCAATTAAAAATTTTGCAGTTCAACGGCTTTTAATTAACAAATTTTCAATTAAAAAGTGTTAAAAGCTTCCATTTTATGCGCGTAAATTATTAATCGTTTGAATTAACTTTTTTTTTTAATTTCATTTCAAAAGTTTGAAATTAAAAAGTATGTATTTCACTTTGAGTGCCTTAATTTGCGGTTCAGTTTTCACAACTTCAAGCAAAAAAAATTTTATCTTTAAGAGTTCGAATCTTTTAATTTCAATAACCGTGATCAATACGTTCTCAAATATTCAAATTTTATTTGCAGTCAAAAAGTTGTTCTTTTTCGACCTAGGATGACAAATATTGAAAACATTTCAATTACATTATTTTAATGGATATATATGGTGTCCAATCGATTGCTATATATTGGAAGAACAAAAACTTTAAACGTAAGGTTTTTTGTTGTTTAATAACGATTATTCATTATTGTCTTTCAATATTCTACCATTCCTTTAAATTTTAAACATAGAAGCTTTTTTTGTAATAGCGATCATGTACACATCTTAATTTAAAATGATCTCATTGCAATATTCTAAATATTTGTCACCCTAGGTCGAAAAAGAACAACATTTTGGCTGCAAAACATGTAAATTCTTGTAGAAAATTACAACTACAACACAATATAACAATGTACAATTATATATAGGCAGTATACCGAAATGTATATGTATACCGAAATAATCTAACTATTTGTACAAAAATTTCAATACAAATAATATTCCCTTTTTCAGGTCCCGCTATTCGTACCGAAATTTCAGTTAACATAGACAGGGCCTTATACATATATAATCTACCATTCATTCATTCTGTCAGCATTAAAGCTTCTCTGTTCCTGCTCGATTTCCGCGTCTTTTTTGTCTCGCAAAATTTTCTGTCATGTCAATTAGAGCGTTTATTATTGACTTATTATTGATTATTATAAATTTATTATCGAAAACTTTTTAAGATACGATTTAATTTGTAAGTAATGTAATGTAAATAAAATAAACCTTATAGTAATGTAAGGTAACGACACAATTATATTACAATATTTTCACAAATTTCTTTTAATCATTAAATAAAAATGTTGATTATTTAAGCTGACGAGTAGTGATGCATGTCGACCATTTTTGGACAGAATCGAGATTTGATTGAAACCTAATTAGATGGAACTAAAATCACAGAAAAAACAAAGTGTGAATCTAACGCAGATCAGGGTACTTTTTCAGAGTATCTTTTTTTCAGTTTCTGGAGATTTAATTAATATTTTTAATTTAGAAATATTTAACAAATTATGTTACAAGATATTTTTAAATATATTGGCACCATTAAATAATGAAATAATTAAATAATCAAATAATACTAAAAACATAATTAATCATTTTTTGAATTTGTCTCTAAAGTCTATGAATTTGAATGATAATTCAAACAAATTTTCATTTGATAGTTGATAGTTGAATTTTGAACTAAAAAATATCAGTTTTCGACCAAAAATGGAATCGATAAATTTTCACATAGGAAACTAATTCTCCAGAAAAAAAAGTTTTTTTGAACTAAAATGATGAATCTTATACTGAAATAGATGATTTTTTGACAAAAGAGTAACTTTTAACCAAGTAGTTTATATCTTCAATCAAAAAGATGAAATTTCAACTAAAATGACGAATACTTAAATTTACCACTAAAAAGATAAAGTTTCAAACAATAAGATTAATTTTGAAACATAAAGAATAATTTTCTACAAAAAAATACGTCTTTTGAAGAACATAGAAGAAATCTCAACTAAAAAAGACAAACTTTCAACCAAATAGTTGAATTTTCAGTCAAAAGAATTAATTTTCCAGAAAAAAAACAAACAAATTTTCAGCCAAAGTGATGAATTTTCAACTAAAATGATGAACCATTGACTGAAATAGTTGAATTTTCAACTAAAAATGGTAATTTTTCAACCTAAAATTGAATGGTTAAATTTTAAATTTTGTATTGTTAAAATAAAGAGAGGAATTTTTAACTAAAATGTTGGAATATTCGACTGGAATAATTACATTTTCATTTTGAAAAAAAATTAATTTTCTGTTGTAAAAACGAATTTTCAACAAAATAGCTAACTTTTCAACCAAAGAGATAAATTTTTAATTAAAATGATGAATCTTGAACAACAAAAATTCATTTTCAACAAAAGAATTTATCTTTTAACTCAGTGATTTTGTATTCCAAAAAAGATGAATTCTGAACGAAAAATGTAGTAGTTGATTTTCAAGAAAAAAAAATCCATTTTTAATCAGAAACAGTTCAATTCAACAAAAAAACTACTTTTCAACATGAATTGAATTTTCCATTTTCAGTCAAGGGACAGAAAAAATTGCAAACAAGCTGTTGAATTTTCAAGCAAGAAGATGAATATTTGAATTTTGAACTGAAAACGATTAATTTTCAAACAAAGATATAATCTTTAAGTTTTCACTTAAATAAATTAAATGAACTAAATTTAAATTTTCGCGCTTTAAAGTATCTTGATACTTTTATTTTAACTTATCCGCAGTTTAACAATAAGGTAGCTAAAAAAGGTTTTTTTGAAGACAACAAAATTTTAGATTCTGTTTAAAATTTAGTTTAAATAATAATTGTTGTGCCTTAGGAAAACTAGATCTCATAATTATAAGTGCTGCCTCAAAAGTGTGAGTTCAAAACATGAAACAGACTTTAAAATCTTCTTTAAAACAACCTCTTTATTCGTAGCAACAATTAAACGAAAATTTTTAACCCAAAAATTCGACTTAGAAGCTGTAAAGTGATTTAAATTTTTTTAACCATGTACGTAGATTCTAATGTATATTGAGTGAGTTTTCTGCAAATTAGAGATCAAAAGATAATACCTTTCTCAAACTGTTAGTTAATTACGATATGGTACGTCGACTTTCATGTAACATAGTCTTTATTAAAAAATGTATATCAATATTTTTATTATATCTTCAAAGAAGACAATAAACAAGAGTGCAAATAATTTCAAATTCACTTGTTGGTACGAATAACAAAATTGTTTTAAATCAGACTATTATTCAACTTTTACCCTGTTTGAAGCAACATTTTTAATGCAGCACTTAGAAAGTTAGAATTTCCCGACCGAGTTCTCCGAGGCTAGAGGCAACTTTATTAATTT
Source organism: Andricus curvator (assembly GCA_932195095.1). NCBI lineage: Eukaryota > Metazoa > Arthropoda > Insecta > Hymenoptera > Cynipidae > Andricus > Andricus curvator. The sequence continues at coordinate 98,589 of CAKNYM010048254.1, forward strand.
GCTCTTTATTATAAAAAATTCAAAATCATTTTGACTTAGAAAAAACTTATTGTACAAAGGTAACAATCAGTCATATCAATCATATAAATGGAATATGTAATAATAATTTACATTCGGACATTTGGACAACTCCAGTGCACTTTTGAAGGTTAGCTTTTTGACTCCCCAGATAGCAAACTTGCGGGGCACGTTACTCGCACGGCATGCGGGGCACGCGGTGCGTGCTGGGTGCGAGGCATATGGGTCGCACTTTGTGAGGGGCACGTACGTGCGAGGCATATGCGACGCACTTTGTAATAGGCATGATGTGCGGCGCATGTGTGTCACACTTCCTGAGGGTCATTATATACATGATATATAAGTAATAAGCACTTTTTTTGTTAATAGTAGTATAGTAAACTATTATTAATGTAATAAAATTTTTTTAAATATTGATAATTATTATAATTAAAGATTGAATTAATTGATATTGTAAAAATTGTTCATTCACAAAAATTAAAACATTCCCGATTTTATAATAAGAATAAATGAGGAAATTAGTAAGAATTATTGAATGCATGGTTGTATAGCTTCAACATACAATATGCATTTTATTTATTTTAAAACTATAATTTCCAACTTTAACCGACTATACAAATAATTTAAATTAGCCTTTTTGTCAATTTGAATTTGAAATTAAGTGAATAAAAAAATGAAATTTTTGGTATAATTTCTACTTTACATATTTATTTATGTTTATAACTTCAATTTGTGCTTTTAATGTCAAGTTTAACATTAAATTGAGTTTAAAATGTAATTTAAAATCAATGTTTAAAAAATTTGTTCAGAAATTTAAAAAATGCATCTTTAATTTTCAATCGTATTGTATTCATTTTTTATTATTTTGAAGTAGGAATAAGAGGAGCTATATTTAAAAACTGCGCGCATTAGCTGAATAATATACGGCGCAGACCCCGTCGCGTCGGTCGAACAGTAATCGCCCGACGCGCCGTAACAGCTGTTGTCGACTTCCGTTGTCGGTTTCGCACGGTTTCGTTTTGCGAGTTTTGAGCGAGAAAGCGTGTCGGTTCTCGATCGCAAATTTTATTATTGCGATAGGATTTTTATGTGTAGTGACTCTGAGGCCCCCCGTTCCTCTTGATTTTTGTCAAATCGTGCGCGTGTTTATTAATATTTTGTTTTATTCTCCTTTTCGGCGTTACCGGTTTTTTTACATGTGTAAGACAATTTCTATAATATAATAATCAGCGAAAAATATTTATTCTTGTGGACACAAACGTGCTAATCTCGCAAAAGTATCAGATCCTGAAGTTTGTGATATTAAATATTACAGTCATGTAAATCCGTGCGTTTTAATGTTGGTATCGTTAAGGGCATTTTTTGCTTACGATAATTGCATGTTTGTGCCCAAAATAATAAATATCTTTCGCTGAAACTTTAATAAGAGACGTGAAAACGGTTATATACAGTTTATTTTTGGTTTAAATAATTAAAAAAAGGTAATTTTTGTTTCAGGTCATCATTTTTTTTATTATTGAAACGAAAAATATACTTTTTACCTACGTCTTTATGTTTTCTGTCAGTTTTATGTCTCTGTATCTTGTAGTTGCAGCGAAAAATATTTATTATTGTTGATACAAACAGGTGGAAACTGAATTGCTAATGCGCAACTAAAATGCATAAATATTTCTTCCACCCATAATAAAAAATACGTTCATGATAAATTACCTGCTCTTTATTTAAAAATATCAATGCAAATATTTTCTATAACCTCTAAAAATCCTAAATGTGTGAACGCACCATACCCGCACCGGCACGCATGACGTGCGACCCTCACGACGTGCGACACACCTGTCACGCATATGAGGACGCAGCTGTGTCATCCCCTGCGCGCACGTCGTGCGACGCACGTGTGTCGCACCGTGCGCGCACTTTGCTATCTTGGTCACTTGCAAATTTTAGAAAAAATTATATGAATAAGTGAATATTTGCTTTTCATACCTTCCAGTTTGGCTACAGTGTCTGAATCTAAGTGATTTTCAAGTATTTCAGCCAATTTCTGCGCACTGTATTTCTCGAAGGTCTTGAATACCTCTGAAAATAAATTTTACTTAACCTAACTTTTTCCAACGATACGTTCCCAGTTCCCTTTAAACTATTCACCTCATTACTAATATTAATCAAAAACTTACGCACTCTTTGCCGTCAGAGTTAGTGATGCACGTCGATTACAACGATCGAGAAATAACCACATTCGTGGAAGATACTCGTTTTTTGAAATCAATATCTCGTCTTACTTCATATCGTTGAACCGAGCTGCTCGTATCGAACGATCATGATCGAGAATTTGATTAAAACATAATAGTAAGCGTCGAGAATTGTCATTGCAATATTACTATTTTTATTGTAATTTTTATATTGTTTGAAGATGCGAGATACGTAAAATCAAATAGCGCCATTCGATTCAACAATTTGAGAGTAAATTTTTAAATTAAAAAATTATCTATTGGGTTTTCTCTTAATAGTTTTACAATGATTTTATGACCAATTAATTTTTTTTACTTTGAACAAATTATTAAAATTGTAATACAAAATCTAATTTTATTTTCTATCAAAGATTTTATACAATAATAATAATTTTAATATTTTAATTTCTGAGAACGCTGTTATTCTACCTAATTTCACAAGTTCACATTTTTGACGCATTGAAAAAATAGATGGTGTATTGAGAAAACATTAACCTTTCTTCATCAAAACTCAAAAACCAACAGAATGTATTTTATAAATTATTAAATTATGTTTCCTTAGCAATTCATTGCTACTCATTGAATTAGTAAGTTGGTACTACTAAGCAGATTAGTAGAATACCCTTACTTATTCATTTAGTAACATAAATCTTACCATTTCATTTAGTAGAAAGTGATAAAATCACTAATTTAACGGTCAGAGACAATGCTACTAATGGAATTAGTAAAATTTCTACTAATTCGGATTTAGAGAGAAAATTGCGTGTGATTAGGTTTTTGATAAAACAACAGAACGCTTTTTTAAATCAAATAAGCAATGGATCCTGCACAATTCATATTGGAAAAGGCTTGCCGTGGAATTGTCTTGTAATATTTAATAGTTAAATAAACTACTAAATAATTCACACAAGATGAGACAATTCCATGGTAAATATTTACAATGTAAATTGTGAGGGTCCTTTATAGTTGAATGAACTACAAGTTTTGGTTAAATCAACCAAAATCTTTTCTTAGACCAGAAAAAACACTTATCTGAAATAATTAAAATGTTGTCAACCTCATATTTTATGTCCATATAATAATCATATTCTAGGGTTGCTTTAACCAAAATTTTATTCATTTAACCAAATCCTTTTCCGGGTACAATAAACAAATTTTCCAGATTAATGTCAGAATTATAACTGATTGAAAATAGTTTAAAACTGGTGTACGAATATGGAGAGTAAAAACTATGTAACTGAAAAAGATGTAACAGCTCCTGGATTTGCTGTTATTAAATTTGTGTTGTCAGTGCTTGGACAATGGCCTTATCAAACTGAAATGCAAAGACGAATTATACGGAATATTGGAAATACTGCCATGTCTACTGCCTGCCTTACATCCGTACGTATAAAAATTAATCTATTTATATACATAATCTATATATATATATATATATATTTATATATTTATATTTGTTTTTCTTTTTTATATAAAACTTATGTTAATTATTCTTGTATTAAGGACATGAGGCAATCTGTCACGTGACCAATTACGTGTTATTGTACTCTGCGTATTTATAATACTGGTCAACAAAATTTCACCTATGTATCTTTCAGAATGTTGATGATCATTGTTGGCTTTGAGGTTAGGTAAATTGAAACACAATTAAATTGTTTCAAGCATTTCGGCACAGAATGGTGGCCCTCATCAGTGGATTTGATTAAATCGTACGACAATTTGTGAGAAATCTTTGGCATAGTGAAAAGATGATTTTTTCGGCTAGCGTATCAATGAATAAATTGCTGTTAATGAAAAATATTTTAAAAATATTTTTAAAAACTTTTTTGTCCGACCCCCCTTAAAAACGCGCCATTGCATGCACGTGAGGCAGGCTTAATGTGGCCGCTTCCAGCCCAGTAACGTTCGCACATGCGCACTCTGTCGCCTGGCCAACATGAAACTTTACGCCCGCTAAAAAACATTTTACGCCCGCTAAATAACACTTTACATCCGCTACATAATATAATAATATAAAGGAAATTATCTTTACGCCCGCTACATAAAACTTTACGCCCGATACATATACACTGCACCACGCAAGTGAGAATATGGAGGAAATTATCTTTATCTTAAAAAGAAATTTTACCGCTAGACCCAAACATCGTCTATCTGCTTCACATGCTTGTTTTCAAGGAGGGTAGGATAAAAAGTGTGTATCAAGGGTAACGGTTATTTCGCCTCGTGTGACTGCCGCCCTCGATTCGCTCGGGCGGCAAGTTCACACTCGTCAAAATAGCCTCCTTTACGCATGAGAGACTGATTGTGATTAGTGAATAGTGATTGGACAAACTCGAAGTGATAAATAACCATAAATGACTGATGAATTACTGTAAATTACTGATGGATTACCATAAATTACCGAAAATTTTGAAAATGTTTGGATACCTAAAATTTCCGGTAATTTAGCAATTTTTCATAAATTTCCGAAGATTTTGAAAATTTTTGGATTTCTTCCAAACACCGAAAATTTCCTGCAGTTGTTACAAAAAATATCGTGTGCAACAGGTGCTGAAAGTAGTCAGTTGTAACTCTTGTGAAGTTTACGGTACTTGCCGTCGGCTCATCTTTGGGTCGTTTCCGACACGTCTTATATATTTATACTATTCATATAATTATAACGAAAAAGTGCTTAAAAATAACACTAGTTATTGAATATATGCTATAGGAATCATACAAAAAAATTATTTTATTTCCAATATTGATTTTTTACCCAGCAAAAATTTTTCGTTTTCCTTTAAAATTGAGAGAAAAGTTTTTTTTTGTGAAAAATTGTTCTAGTCACTGTTCACTGAAAACTGAGTGAAATCCATCAGCTTGCAAATAATTGACGTTGATGAAGTTTAGTTTAGTTTATATGCGAGCAGGAAGACTGATCGCGTGATAATTCCCTCAGGTCCCATGAAGTGGGACCGAAGGGTTTGTTGCCTGAGCCTAGCTAATGCCGGGCACTGTCGTAAAACTTTCAGGATATTTCATCATACCTGCCACATTTCCTACACTCTGTCGTCGGGTTGTACCCCATTTTGTGCATGTGAAAGTTTAGGTAGTTGTGCTCTGTTTGCATGTGAACCACTGTCCTTATATCTTTTTTGGGTAAACCCAGGATTTTCCTGGATCTGTCTATGTACAGTGTACGTATAGCCCAGAATGGCATTCGCCTGTTAGTAACGCTGCGTTTGTTCCCAGTATTCCCGGTGCTTCGTCCATATCCAGCTTTTGATGGCCATCCCGATGCAGCAAGACGCTAGTCCCAATACCGGTTCCGGTCCTATGTATTCACTTTCCGCGCTGCCTTTTGTCATCTGGTCCGCCTTTCCGTTGCCCTTGATCCCTGTGTGACCAGGGACCCATATGAGCCATGCTGCTCTTTTCTGCAAGTTGGCTTAATGCCTTTTTGCATTCCCAACCCAGCTCTAATGTTATATATGGTTTCCCAATTTCAGTTAATGTCGCTTGGCTGTCCGAGTAGATTATAATCGAGCTACCAGCAGCGTTTTCTTCTAATAATGTCTTACCACAGCGAAGGACGGCCAGGACATCCGCCTGAAAAATGGTGGCATACCGCCCAAGCAGGATCCCTATTCCCCCCTCTTCCCGCACTGTCATAGATTCTTGCTCCTGACACTCCCACTCCTTTGGAGCCGTCTGTGTACCAGATTTCCCCTTGAAGGCGCGGGTTACCATTTTTTTTTACATATCCCTACTTATAATACAGACGCGGAAAGTCTTGGTCAACTTGAAGCGTTTTATCATTTTATCTTGCCTCATTTCTGGAATTGGCAGTGTGCTGATGTAACTTGGGAGCCTTGTGCGCCTAGTCCCCCAAGTCCATCTATTTACTCTTGCCAGGCGGCACATCGCGTGAGCCGTCCTAGCAGTTATCGTAACAGGGTTCTCCCTTTTCTTCGACCGTTGATATAATTTCAAGCTTTAATAAAGCTTTCTTTCTTCACTCCTACGGTCCAATTAAAACAAACAGAATAAAAAGATTCTAGTTGTTAAACATTGTTTTTATTTTCAACGTTTCGGCTCTCAATGGAGGACATCATCAAGAAACTTTACCTCTCTAAAATAAACAGTGTTTTTATAATAAATTAGAACTAACATACAAATAACCTACTGAGTATCATGCAATTTTTTTTGTTACTACCTGACATTAATTACGTAGAGTCGAAACAGATACATTTTAGAGTCAAAATCCTTTAAATATATTTTCAACCGTGTTATTAACTTCACAATTCAGGCATTCATTCTGAAAAATCAATGTTATATTTTGTAATTTAGGTAAAACTTTATAATGCAAATTATTTGATTGACATTTATTTGTGTGATTTCAAATATGTACTGGAGTTAAGGTTTCTTCATGGCATCTTATTAAAAAGGTACGAAAACGTTATTACATTTTGAAATTAAATCAACGGTCGAAGAAAAGGGAGAAACAGCTTGGAGTCTCGCTCCAAAATGTTCGTTCAGATACCTTATATCTGTCAAGGTCAGTAACGTTTTAGAAGAATTAGTTCATCGTAAAGAGCAACGTACCTTTTTAATGAGATGCCATAAAGAATCCTTAATTCCAGTACATATTCAAAATCACACAAATAAATTTCAATTAAATAATTTGCATTATAAAGTTTTACCTAAATTTCAAAAAACTAAATTGATTTTTAAAAATAAACTCCTAAATTTTGAAGTTAATAACACAGTTGAACACATATATTTCAAGGATTTTGACTCTGAAATGTATCTTTTTGGACTCTACGTAATTAACGTCTGGCAATAACAAGAAAAAATGTACGATACTCAGTAGGTTATTTGTATTTTAGTTTTAATTAATTATAAAAACACTATTTTAGAGAGCAAAGCTTTCCTGAAGAAGGCTCATATTGAGAACCGAAACGTTGAAAATCAAAACAATGTTGTTTAAAAACTAGAATCGTTTTTTTTTCTGTTTGTTTTAATCGGACCGTAAGACCGAAGAAAGGAAACCTTATTAAATTTTGAAATTATATGAATGGTCGAAAAAAAGGGAGTCTCACTCCAAAATGTTAGTTCAGATACTTTATATGTAGGGGTTCTTCAAGGAGCATGAATTTTATTCGTGACCACCAGATCACGGCCACGTATAGGAACCTTGGTTTAAGAACAGCGCAGTAGAGCCATGCAAACATTTTAGGTCCTAGACCCCACGTCAAACCAAAGATTCTTTTGCATATCCAAAATGGCATGACAAACTTCCTGCATTTGGTCTCCAGATGCTTCACCTAGTTCAGTTTGCTATGTAGGATTACCCCATATATTTAACCAAGTCTGGCATCGTCAGCCTTCCGCCACGAAATGCAGGGGCGCCAACTTTCGACACTTTGTACTTTCTCGTAAAAATGATCGAGCTGGTTTTTTCCGGAATTACCGAGAGCTCTACGATGGGCTGTGCCGACCTTGTAAGACCCATCAACGTTTCCAGACGAGCCACCCTGACAAGGATTACAAAGTCATCCGCGTATCTATGGGTATAATATACCCTTCCTCATTTAGCCTACAAAGGAGGCCGTCCACTACAATGTAACAAAGGAGGGGTGACAGGTGACCTCCCCGGCGGGCATCCCCGCGGCGCTATTCCCCTGACTAGGCCTTCGCCCCATGACTTCTGGAGTTTTTATTGTATTCATGCTGGGCCGTCGTATAGATTCAGCCCTGTTGCACAACGCTCTATTCTTTTTATGGAGTTTCTCCAGGTGGGTGTTCCACTATTCTGCTCCTTTTCTAGACTTAATTGTACTTGTAGACTAACTTATATTTGTGGTTCGAGAAAGACTCCTCATCGGTGACTCTCCAGCCCACTATCCTGCTCCTCAGTTCTTCCAAGCATAGAGTCAAATCGAGAACCTCACTCCTGTTTTTAATCTATAATGTGGGCGTATCACCACAATTCAGAATCTCCATCACAGTCCCGCTAGGTATTCACTTATATCTCTTCCTCTGCCGTTGGTGTTTGTGCTCCCCACACTGTATGGTGGGAGTTCGCGTCACAGCCTAATAGCAGAGGAATACAGTTCTCCTAGCAGTCTTGAGCTAGAGCTTCCACCTCTCTAGGAGATACGGGCCCCTCAGAATCGCCGGGGAAATAAGCCGAGGTGATATACCACTCTAGCCTTTCTCCACTACTGCTCCTGAGTCTCACTAACGGCTATGTATTAGGGCAAGCCCTGTCTGCACCACTGATATACGCCTGGTGAGAACCGCCGAGGCGCCTTTGTTATGATGCAAATTAATATACCCCCGGTGAAAAAAGGTATATAGTGAATGAAATACTGATATTTTTTATTTGTTTTATAGAGAAAAATTTATAAAACAAATTAAAAATTAATAGATTAATTCTAGGCGTCTCCGGACGCTTCTGATACGCCTACGGACACTAGATGGGACACCCAGATGGTCTGGCTCCCAGTCTATTGGAATACACCTTCCACGAATTCGTTCGTAGAGTGGGGTTATGGAAGCTCAGGCGCCTCAAAACGGTTGACGTATCCTCGGGGTGCCGAAATCAGTACGGTCGCTCTGCGGTATCTTTGGAGACACTTCGGCCCTTGATCTCCAGGATTTAGTCCCTCCTTGAGCCTAAACGCTGGTGTTCTCTCCACCAGGGCGTCGTTAACCATCTGCGCGAAAGTGAGGATCTGTGTAGAATAAGCTTGATCAATTGCTCTTCTTCTCCATGCACCGATACGGTTCCTCTTCCTCATGAAGAGCGCCGGCAACTGTTCTTTCACAGTGGCCATGAGACTGTTGTCATCGGTGTTAGAAGTCTGCACAGCTCTTAATGGGCTGGCCCCTGAGAAGCCGTCCACCCTCAGCGGTGGGTTAGTTTAGGGTTCCGGGTCGGAGCCCTCATTCTTTTTATTCGTTTTTGTGTGTCGCCCATTTAGTCCCACAAGAAGTTATGGAAAAAAGAACACCCCTTGCAAAGCCCTCTTGCAGGGGGCGGGCCTACATACTATGGAATTCGACCTGGTGTCCCAAACTCTCAGTTGAAACACCTTCTTTGTGACTCCGTCGTGTCCGCCTCGATAGAGGGGTGCACGCCGGAGTGCTCAAGGATTTGTTTACCCTGGTGCCATTCAGCCCTTGACACGGCAGTTACATCATAGCTTGGAAGCATGAGAACACGCGCCCTCGATATTCCAGGAGACTTTGCCATTACCCCCCGGAAGGATCGCACTTTAGTTTAGGTCCTACAGACTAGAGTCCGTCAGTTCCCCAGAGCAGCAACACCTCGCGATGCATTCCCTCTGGTTCACCTATTTCAGATCTATAGTCAGAAGAGACCCTTAAGCCCTCCCAGCAGCCACAAGATCCCGCGATTTCTGGGCAGAATGACGTTGATGGAAAAAAAAAGATTTTTTTTTATATTCCTTTAATAAGTTGTGTTAATTTTAAGAGCTTTTCTTCAAAATTGAAAAAAAATCATGTTTTATTTTTCATTTACGTCAATTAATAATTGATTTGCGAGCCGAAAGTTTTCAGTGATCAATAAGCAGAACAATTTTTTACTCATGAAAAAATTGTTCTCGTCACTGTTCACTGAAAACTGAGTTAGAACTGTCGTATTCTGATATATTACAGTATTATAACTGTATTCATTAATTTACAAGCCGACAGTTTTCACACAGGTTTCAGTGAACAGTGAGTAGTATGAAAATGTAAAAATCTTGCTTTTCTCCTTTGGAGAAAATAATCTCTACATTATACCAAAGATTTCTTACAAATTATTATAAGATTATAGTATTTTATGAATTTTGAAAGAGATTCAAGAGTGTTTTTTAAAAATATTTTACCCGGCTCTTGTTTTCACTATATCTCAAGAACAGTTTTTTTTTAAATTAATTTCTTTTTTTTTAGTTTTTTTCAACATTAAAAAAGGAATAAATTCACTTATCGTTTTTTTAAAAAGTTCATTATTAGGAGTATTGAAAATTTGAGGTAGTCTTTTCATTTAGCGTTGAAAACCACATTGAAATCATGTATCATGTTTAAAAAAAATTATCTACATAATTTTTCACTATGATTACAAAATTTTCAAAACAAAATTGAGTTGGAAATAATTAAAAAACAAAATTTGATATAGAAAAATGGAGCCCGGATTTGAAATGAGCGCAAAAAAGTATTTCAGATATTATTTGTTTCATTCCACAGACGCATAGATGATATTTTTTTGACCAGTGCAATTAGAAAAAGTGGCCAAAGGTAGGCATCGTGCGCCTACAAAAAAGGGTTTTTTACCTATTAAGACGTTAATTAAGTCCCTCGATCTACCTTCCCAAACTTCCCCTCACTTTCACTCCCACTGGGACAGAGGATAAAGTTGGCTAGGGTAGGAGTAAATTCGACTAGGGTAAGGGATAAGATCGGTTAGGGTTAAAGTTAAAATATGAAATGTTAAATCAAAGTTATGAAAATTAAAGGGTTGAAGGGCTAAAGGCATCTAGGGTACTGAATAAAATCGGCTAGGTTACGGGGTAAAGTCGGCTAGGGCATGGGGTAAATTCAGGTACGGTGTGGGCAAAAGTCCGCAAGAGTACAGGATAGGGTGGCCACGGTACAGGGTAAAATCGGCTAGAGTACGGGTTAAAGTCGTTCAGGGCACGGGGTAAAGTCGGGTAGGGTATGAGGTCAAATCGGTTAGAGTTCGAAATAAGGTCGGCGTAAGGTACGGGGTAAAATCGGCTGGGGTATGGAGTAAAGTCGCGTAAGATACGGGGTAAAGTTGGTTGGGTTACGGAGTGAAGTCGAGTAGGGTACAAGTAAAGTCAGATATGCACTTCCTCTACTTCCCCTCCTGGAAAAAAAGTATGACAGACGGACGGATACCCGTAGAAAACTATAACGACTTCTGTCTGGGGCTACGAGGCCCTAAAAATGAGTGCTGAAATTTTGGAACCATTTCCCAAAATTTCAGTACAATATATTCATTTTTCTAATTATAAACCCACCAAATATAGTAACACGTACATAATTGGTCACGTGACAGACTGTCACATGCCCTCAAGGGTATTTAGCAGAGTGTCACATGACCAATTACATAGTAATATATTCAGTGGTTGTATGATTTGAAATATATAAATATTGTGATGAAACTTTGAGAAATTGTTCAAAATATATAAAGGCAGGTCTGTTTGGCTCATTTGAATGTTTATCTTATTTGATAAATGAAATTTTAATAATTTCATTTTATCCAGGGCAGTAAAGCCTTATTTTCAGTTACGCTGTTAGAAAAATCTGTATGAGGTTTAATATACATATGTGCGTGAAGCAAATGTGCACTACCGCTACTAAAATATAACATAGATTGGTGTAGTGAATTTAATATACATGTGTATTAAATTTAACATAAAGGTCGGTGAAGCAGTGTGCCTGAAAAATGAAAGTGCTTTCATTTCTTTAATTCTTGTCAAATATTCGAAAATAAAGTAATCATCTAGAATTTGTCGACTGAATTGTTATTTATAATTAAAGTACAACGTACAGGTGGAACTTTTTCCAAAATTCTCTCTAAATGTTAGAAATTTAATGTGGGTACAGTCGATCGTAGGTTAGGTCCATTATTTGTTTGTTCAATTGAACTTTTCGACTTGAAATCCAATTTTATTGTTGGTTATCTTGAAGAAGGTATCATGTTTTATTATTTAGAATAAAACTGACTGCTAAACTGATTTTGATTTTGTGTGAACTGTAGTTATCTGATTTTTCTTGTAGTGATTAGTATGAATTTATATAAAATTTAACATACACGCTCTTAATGGCAATTTTATATGCGTGACATATCAATATAAATTAGTACATTAAATTTAATATTATCTTTAACAGTGTATAGCTCTGTACGACGTCAGGCATGATTTTGATGCTGTAATTGAGCAAGTGCCCATGGTTATGACGGGCGTATTCTACTACATTAATTTTTTTACAATGGTGTTTCAAACATCAGAAGTAAGTATATTTCATACATTTTTTCAGAAGTAGTCAGGGTGTCTGCTCACCTGGCAAATCTCAAATTGTCAGGGAATTTGTACATATATGGACAAACCAGCAAACGTCCGCGAATTCTTTTGAGAGCGTGTCTAATTTTTTTTTAAATTGTAATATAAAATTAAATAATAGTGTTTTTCATTTGTAAAAGTAGCTTTATATTACTGATTTGAACTACTTTGTTGAATTTTTTTTCTGGAAATTAATTTTTTTAGCTCAAACTTTGACTATACTATTTTTGGTGAAAAACGTATCTTTTTTAGTGAAAAATTCAACAGTTTAATTCAAAATTCATGTGTATTCTTGGACATTCGTCGTTTTTGCAGAAAATTATTACTCTTTGTTGAAAATTCATCTTTTTGCTTGAAAATTCAACAGTTTGGTGAACATTTTTTTTCTCTCTTGACTGAAATTTTTTTTTTTTTTTTAATTCAACTAATGTCGAAAATTGCTCTTTAGTGGGTGAATTCAACAGTTTTTGATTAACAGTTCAATTCATTCGTGGAGAATTGATACTTATTGGTAGAAAATTCATCTATTTGGTTGAAAACTCAACTTTCTTGAAAATTTATATTCAATAATATACTTTTTCAAGCAGGCGTTAAAACCACTTATAGATCCTTATATATGCGATTTTTTGTTGTATTATTTGTCACTGTTCTCTGCATAGTGAAACTATCAAAAGTTTACGTATAAATTCGCTTGTCGGAGATTGCGACAAATTTATTTCACTATATTATAGTTAAAAAATAAGGATTTAAAAGTTCTTTTTCAACCTCTATATATTATGGGTATCTGTGAACCCAATGCTAACGAGAGAAGGACACCAGAAAATGGTGGACGGCTACGGGTTAATTACACAGGCCCACAAAATTTGACAAAGGTCCGGAACCAGAGACCAGACCTAGTATACCCGAAGGCTTTTGCTGCGCTGAATCCGAATCCGACCTCAGAAAAATTCCAGCACCCTCAGTTTTCGAGATATTCTAACTCTGTAAAGAACTACTCTTCACCTTCAAAATGCGATCCCTACCTTTTTGATAGGATTTTTCGTAGAAATCTGATCTATGTTTACTTTAAAGCGCTTTAACGTAAACAACCGCTACTCGTACCCCGAGCGACGAAAGAAACAGGTATGGTTGGCGATGCAGAACAAAATATTTCCGTCGAAAATCGTTATCCTTCATTTGTAACGAATCATAACTTACTAATTAAACACGTAGAATCACGGGATCTCAATCTTCCGAAAGATAAAGCTGAGCTTTGTGCTTCAAGGCTGAAAGAAAGAAATCTATTGTTACCCGGAACAAAAGTGACAATATACAGAAAACGAGAAGAAATGTTTATTCAATACTTTTCTATGGATGAAGATATGGTTTACTGTAATGATATCGAAGGGTTAGTCAATCTATACATAGCTGACTTATATAGGCCGGAAGACTGGCGCCTATTCATTGACTCCTCCACGGAAAGTCTAAAAGCAGTTTTATTACACAACGGAAATAAGTATGCGGCTCTTCCTGTCGCCCATTCAACTATTATGAAAGAATCATACGCCAGCTTTCAATTACTCCTTCATCTGATAGACTATGAAGCGGATAATTGGCTGATCTGTGGTGACTTTAAGATGATTAATCTTATATTAGGAATGCAATCGGGAAACACGAAATATCCATGCTTTCTCTGTCTCTGGGACAGTCGCGCGAGAGATAAGCATTGGCTAACCAAAAATTGGCCTGAAAGGGCAGAATGGATAGTTGGTGATCATAACGTGATTCATGAAAGTCTTGTTGATAGAAAGCGAGTATTGCTGCCACCACTCCACCTAAAATTGGGTCTGATGAAACAATCTACCAAAGCTTTGAATCCCGAAAGTAAATGTTTCAAATACATTCGATCTAAATTTCCTAAATTGAGTGAAGAAAAAATTAAGGAAGGAGTTTTTTTTGGACCTGACATAAGAAGGCTGATGAAAGATGACGAATTCATAAAAACCATGGATCCAAAGGAAAAGAATGCATGGTTGAGTTTTAGAGACGTAACACAGAAATTTTTGGGAAACAACGGAGATCCAAAATACGAAACAATTGTTTCGACTATGTTCAAGAATTTCAAAGCACTGGGTTGTCTCATGAGTCCTAAAATACATTTTCTAAAACTCAACCATTCATTTTTACATTCTCATTCTAATGAGAAGGTATTGGTTTTATGTAAAATTTGACATAGTCGGTTTTCATCAAATCTCCACGTTTTGAGACCTCCTGAGTCAGAAAAAACGATTTTTACGAAGGTGTCTGTCTGTCTGTAGTCTGTAGTCTGTCTGTCTGTCTGTCTGTCTGTCTGTCTGTCTGTCTGTCTGTCTGTCTGTCTGTCTGTCTGTAGCCACGATAACTTTCGAAAAAATGATCAGATTTGATTGAGCTTTGGCACACTTTTTTATGGCCGAAAAATAGAGAACGAGTTCGTTAACCAGCTATTTTGGATGAAAATCCAAAAAGTGAGCACATTTTGAAAATTTTTGAGACCACTTTTTTTGAAGATTTGAAAATTCTATGTACGGTTATTAGTAGTACGCAAAATGACGAACAAAATATTCTTATGACTTTTCGTGATAAAAAAAAAAATTACTGGAGTTATAGCATTTTCAAAATTCCAAAAAACAAACGAAAATGTACATTTTAAGCCGAAAAACGCACGATATGAAAAAAAGTCAAGAGGAGAAAAACGTTGATTCCTGAACACCCTATAATATTTTCATAACAACTTTTTGAATTTTTTGAAAAATAAAAAATTCAAATTTTGATCGCACAAAAAATTAATGAAAAATCAAAAAAGCCATTTTGCTGTAAAACTATGCAAGATACCAGAAAAGGTCATCTTACCAAAATTGTGCACCTAAAAAAGATCTACAAATTTCTTATCATTCCCTTTTTGATATGACGCGTATTTTTTGTTTTATTCGTAAAAAACAGCATTGAAAATAGAAAAATCAAATTTTCAGACGAATATTACCAGCTACGAAAAAATGACCAAAACAAAATTTGTTTATCCAAGGAAGAGGTACAAATTTATTGTGACTCATTTTTCGATAGGATGCGTGGTTTTTGTTTTATTCGTGAAAATAACATTGACAGTAAAAAAAATCAAATTTTTGAAAAAGCAATGCAAGGTACGAAAATATATAAATGAACAAAAATTGTGCATTCAAAAAATACTTACAAACCCGTAATCAATTTTTGTGGTAAGAATATATTCAAAATGAAAAAATTAACTTTTTTAAAATAAAATTTGTCGCCTGAATTATATCATTCCTTTTCATTTAAAATCAAATACAAATTTAGTAATTTGTATATGAAGAACATATAACACGAAGCACAAAGTGCGCGCTCAGTGTATTTACCAAATCGCACGCCGTAAGTGCGCTCAAACTTTTTTGTTTCTATCATACGGTTGAAATGATTTTCAAATCAAATATCGAGCGCGAAGCGCGAGTGTCTGGATGAGAATGTGTTCCTTAAGGTCGATAGAACCTTGAGTAAATAAAGTTCCTTTTCAGTTTCAAATAAAAACAAATTTAACAATCACTTAATATGTAGAGGTTTTGATAATTTTATAATATTTGCAAACAAACTTTCTTTTCATCGAAGTCGAACACGAAGTTCAAAAATCTAGAGGAGCCGAGCGTAAAGCGCGATGTAAATACGCCCGAGCGCGTAGCGCGAGGTGAATAAATAATCGAGTGCGAAGCGCGAGATAAATATATGATCGAGCGCGAAGCGCGAGATCCAACAGTCGCGCGCCCTAGGCGCGCTCAAACTTGCGAGCGAAGCGAGCCGCGCGCAAAGCGCGCCATGAGAATGTGCCCGCGAAGCGGGCAGATTTTTTTCCTTTGGATCCATGGTTTTTATGAATTCGTCATCTTTCATCAGCCTTCTTATGTCAGGTCCAACAAAAACTCCTTCCTCAATTTTTTCTTCACTCAATTTAGGAAATGTAGATCGAATGTATTTGAAACATTTACATTTGCGCGGTCTTTATTAAGAACGAATTAAAAATCTACAATCACGATATAGATAGAACTTGTTGCTTGGCGAAAGCGGACTGACGAGACGAGAGAAGAAAATTCGAAGACCAAGCAACAAGACTATGTGTAAGCCAAAGAGAGCATGAAAACGATAAGACTGGCTTAGACATAAAGTTTGATGTCATGCAATAAGAAAATAAAATATAGGACAAATCAAAGAAATATAAATGTAAAAGGAACACGATGAAAATAAAATTAAGAACACAAATTCAAAATTCATAAAACAGTGAAATAATTTCCAATTCACAACACATCTACTCCAAAAATATCGGTCTGATAACGGGTGCATCGAAGACTCATTAAATACAAAAATGATCGGAGATAAAAAATACATTTATGACGATGAAGGCATTTTTCGATACACCCAACCACCTTAAGAAAAATAACAATAAATGGATGAAAAACATGAAATTTTCATTTCAATGACTGTATATTTTTAATCTTGCTTGTTAGTAAGCCTCATCGAAAATATAAAATAGCCTTTGCGACCTCTAAAAAGCTGGCTGTCAAAACAAATGAAAATGCGCTGGCCTTCATAAGCCCTTTTTACAAATGTTCTCCAAGCAAGCTTTGATAGCTATTATTTCGGCTTGGAAAACTGTAGGGAATGTGTCCAGTACTATTGTTATCTCAGCCCTGGGCTTCTTCCCAATGATTCCAGCCCCTGTTCCCAAGGAGTCTTTAGAGCCGTCTGTGTACCAAACGAGACCTCCTGGTGTAAATAATTATCCCCTTCTCGCTTCATCATGACTTCTTCCCTTTTAGAGAAGATGACCTTGAAGGGTTTCATGAAGGATAATTTCCTCGATATATCATCAGTTTGCATGACGATAATATTATCCTCGCATAGCATGCGCTTACTGATATCATGTAGATCTGTCACCTCAAGAGCTACTTTTGGTGTTGTTTTCATAGCACCAGTGATCGCCAAGCAGAGAACCCTTTGGAAGCTTTCCAGTTGTTTAGTAGTACTGATTAGTTCAGTCCTTGGCAACCAGATTGTTTTAAAACTCAGATTTTCCCTATTGCGCATCTACAGGCCCAAAAAGTCATCTCAGATTTTTTACCATTGCTACCAATTCTACTTCCTCACCGTAGAACTTAAGATTTCTAAGGTCAGGAAGCTTCCTTCTTCTGGCAAAATGCGTGAGTTCCGTCTTGTTCGGGTTAACGGACAAACAACGGTCCCTGCATCATATATTGCTCTACTATGTTAGGCACTGACTTCTTGAGTTCCACTAAGGTGGCCTCGTGCTTCCCTGTTACCTGGATCGACAGATCATCTACATAGCCTTGATTGTACAAACCCGATTCCTTTAAAACACGAATCAGCTCATCAATGACAAGCGCCCACTGGGTGCATGAAAGAACTCCTCACTATGGGTATCCCCTTGAAACTTTGGCCTTCACTTCATTAACATGTAGCAAAGTATGTACCGTTCTGCTTTTCAACATGGAGTGCATCCAACTTTTCACCGTGTCACTAACTCCGCCTGTTTAGGAGAACCGTATATGGATTCAATTAGGATGTTAGTAAATGCCCCCTCTATGTCTAGAAACGCTTCAATTGCTACTTCACCTTTCCGCAATTTATTATTAATGCGGGAGATAAACGCATAGAGAGCGTCTACGGTAGACCTGCCTCTTTGAGAGGCAAACTGATTCCTATGTAGAAGGTAGGTGTGTTTTCCTGATTCAATAAAGTGAAATCTGTAGTTAAGAGGTAATCTGATAAAGACTCATAACCGGGGTCGGTGTCCTTATTACCTCAAGACGAATAGTGTGCGTTAGCATCACATCCGATGAGCAATGGCCATCCTTCAACGCAGCAGTAGTCCACCAGATTTCGCCATTCCTCAAATGGTGGGTTCTGGGAGTCAACTGGTAGGTACGCTTATCAAATCAGCTTAGACTGGCCCCTGTCTCCTAAATGGTGCTCCCTTTATTGCCAAGAAGTGTCTGGAAAAGAACCTGGTAATCCATTAGTTAAGTTAGGGAACTTTATATAAATGACTGATCCTCTCTTGTTAGTTAATCCTCTTCCTCTAACTTTCGCCTTGTAAGCCCAAGGTTCTTGTATTATGGCAAAAGCCTTTTGATCCGTTGTCAAAGGTCTGCTCAAGATAGAAGACGCTTCTCTAGCGTGGTGAAGGTTTATCTGGATGAAAGTTAGACTGGAAGGGGGACGTCTAGTGTCGATTTTGACTTCCAGTTGTCTTCTTTACCTTTTCCGAGGACAAATCCACAGCTCTGTCTACGTTTATATCTTTGGTTTCTGAGAGGATCTTTATATTGATCCTCTTTAACCCATAGTGAGGCCTGCAGTCGATCTTGTTGAGATTCTCGAACACTCCTGTCTCTGCAGTTATTACAAGCTGGGTATCTTGACTACTCGCCTTGACATCGATAACCTTCCATCTTCCCATTTTCATGGTTGGGTTTTGAATTTCTATCTTTTTAAGAACTGCTCTTGGTTCCGCGGTTACACTAGGAATCGAAGCCAGCCGCTTTACTGGCCTTGCGAGGTCTTTGCTTTCGATCACTTTGATTCAATGAGCCAAGTTCAGGACTATTCATCCGAACAGATGACGGTAAAAGTATCATTTTTAAAGCGGCAATATTCAAATCTTGGGAGGACTTCTCAAGCTTGCACTTCATCCATTTTATTCTCTAATGCAGCTTTAAATGCTTCGGCCTGGTCGTCATCGAGTTTGGTTATTGAGAACCCCTCGGTGACTATGGCCACTTTTAGGTGACTTTAAAGACCCTGGCTATAAGAGACTGTTGGACATCTTAGTCGCATCTTCGTCTGTTCCCTGATTTCATTCGGTGTGCTGCTATCAGAATGGCAGCTCTTTGCAGTCCCCATCTGGCTAGTTGTTGCGTCCGATTGATTTAACAGTTAACGTCTCAACCTCTTCCTAACAGCTTCCGACAATCTAGCTCGTCGTGGTTTTTTCATTTGGTTTGATCCCCCGACATAAGTATCGTCAGGGTTACTCACAGATGGTTCCCCACTTATAAATGCCAAAGTATGTTCTAAGGCTCCTTCGGTAATTTTCATCTTCACAGTGGATGATGTTTTTTCCAGAGGGGTCGTCGCCGACTCCCCCTGAGTGTTTTATTTTTTATTATTTTTTTTTTCTTTTGAAAGAACTCATTTTGTTCCCACGAGTAGCTAGGGAAATATTTGGTCAATCTCTACAGAGCCCCGCTTGTAGATATAATCAGGCAACTTAACTTTGAGAGGTCGCCCTGTATCCCAGAGACATCGTATAGGTCAGTACACCCTGGTAACATTCAGCCCTCGAAAAGGTATTTCACGTTTTGGCTTAGGGAGCTGTTTTGGGAATCGAGAGCCACCCGATTTTCACTGCTTAGTCGAATGCACGCTGATACTTCCACCCTGCTAACCACGAACTCTTACCCATCAGGGTCGTCTTTGTTGCGGCTTCCGGGTCGTCGCTACCCGCTGGAGTTCTTAAGCCTCCTCACCGCGGCCAGGTCCGAACTTGAATTCTCCTTGGGCAGGGAAAATAATTTCCCCACCGTAAGGAGTAGTCGAGTTCACGTGTCCCATAGAAGAGTTTGAAAGATGTATTTTTTCACCACCGATCATTTCTCTTTTTAAACCTTTTTGAATATGACCGATATTTGTGGAGAAATGGAAAAAATCGTTTTTATTCAGGAGGACGGCGACTTTTTTGCTTTGCGAATCATAACAAAAAATTTGTATCGTCATGCAACTCTACAGTTTTAGTTCATTATGCAAAATTAAAAAATTGAACCACAGGCATTTCCCATTTCGTGCATTTTTATTTTACGCTATACCATTATCTTTATTATTTTATTTTAATTGGTTTTTATAGCATGTATATTATTCCTTTTTCCTTTTTTCTTTTCCAGTTCAGACGTCTATTGGACGACATTAAGGACAGTTTTAAAACAATTGGGGAAAATTCAAAAGAGGAAGAAAAAATTCTGATTCAATCTGCTAAGGAAGGAGCCTTGGTCCATTTTTTTTATATTTGTAATAGCTCATTCGGTCTTATAAAAGTTTTTCTTATTTCATATACTATTTCAAAAATGAATGGTTTTTATTTTATAGAATATATTTTTGGATTTTAGCGAGGTTTAGAATAATTTTTAAATCTGATCTAAAGAAGTAACTCTGGAAAGCTAAGAAGCTTCTAACCCAAAATTCCTTTTACCGACCCTTACTGATATTCTTCTCCGATTTTCAATTTGAAAAAAATTTAAGTGCATTAAATTCTGAAGAGCCTCCAGCTCGGAACTTTTATTTTCTACATTTGTTTATTTGCCAAGCTTTCATTCAAAATATACAAAAGTAAAATTTTTACTGAAAAATTATCGGTAAATAAATTCTTTTTGCTAAAATTGCTTCGTAATAATGTAGGATGAAACCTAAAGTTGTTTAGCCATTTTTAACCTTCTTTGAAATCTTCTTTGAAATCCAATGATTTTTGTTTTTTTTTTAAAGTAACGAATTTAATGACACTGAATAATAATCTAAAGTATAAATGATTTTTAAACTAAAATAACCAATTTTCAACGAAAAACACTGAAATAACATAATTGTTCCAAATTTTAAATCTTCGAAATTTAATGATTTTTTCTCAAATAACAGATTTTCGATGAAGAACATTAAAATAACCTTAAATTGTTCCGAATTTGAAATCTATATAAATAATTCCGGAAAACCCGCTATGTAACCTACAATAATTTTACAAAAAAATTTTATATTTTTTAAAATAATTTTTTAGTACAAAATCTACCCGCTGGTCGAGCACATTCTCATCGCGCATTTTGCACCGTACTTTGCACTCGATAATGGGTTACCCCGCGCTTCGCACTTGGATACTTATTTTTACAATCGGAATGCTGGAATGAAACTTTAGCAAAAACATCTCTTTTAGATCCCAGTTTTTTATGCATCTTGATATTCTGAATTTTCTATTTAATTAAGTATAGTTGAAGGGTTGTGGTACAGAACTAGATAACCAACAAAGTCGGAATTTTACAGGAGAGCGAAATAACGTTCTGTAAAATCGAAATCATCATTTAAAGATAAAACAAAAGTTTACTCTCGAGCTGAAGTGTTTTCGAATTGAAGACAAAAGGGTATGATCAAACAAAATTATCCAGTTCCGAGAAATAGAATGTGGAACTTGATAATCTCAAACTGACAGGAACCGAAAATTGGGACAGGCTTGGTTGCGGATCACGATAAAAGTACAATTTTCAGTTTAAGGCCATGTTATACATGAGTCACGTGACCTAAATTATCGATAATTTTTTTGCAACAACTCACGTCCACACAGAATGAGATATCGAGTTGAAATTTTGGGAAAAGCCTCAGGAAACAATAATGTACGTTTGTATACAACATTTGGCTCGAAATTTAGAAAAAAAAATTTTTGAAGAAATTAAAACCGGAGCAATAATACCGACCGTGCTGTAGAACTCTGTAACCAATTTTCAATGTTCTCAATGAAACATTTTTGAGGTTCTGGCTCACATGTCTTGAGGAAAATGATGCAAACATCGGTTGCAAAAATTACACTTGATAATATTTGCTGGTTTGGTGCAAATAAACAAATTGATATTTGATATATCCATGGTGTCAGCACTGTTGATAATGCAGATCGCTTGATTGCCGGTCGATATTTGTTATTCCAATAATAACTTTTTTTCTTCCCCAACTCTATGCTTTACCACACACTGTCCTTTTATATTTATTAATATTTTCCCAAATTTTTTCCGCTCTATTTTAACTTTTATTTTTAAATATGGGACAAAAAATATCGATCTCAGGACTGGCTGTGTCACGTGACTAATGTATAACATGGCCTTAAACAGAAAATAAAAGCTTACTTCCGAGATATCAAGTTGCTAAATTGAGGGGAAATAAGTTTTATTAGAATGGAATGCGATTAAAAATCCATTTTTCAATTTAAGGTAATAATGAAAACTTGCTTCTGAGATACAAAGAGGCTGAATAAGAATAAAAAAGTTTTCATCCAAAAAAATTATTCTCTGCAAAAAGTTAGGTAAAAAAAAACGTGATTTCTTTAAGGAAGTTTTCTTTGAAAAAAAAAGTATTTTATTATTTGACCTTTTAAATATTTCTGTGATTAGCAGTCATTCGCACAATAATTTTAAACAATTTCAGTTCAAAATACATTTTTTTCCTACGCGCAATGGACGAAATTTCGAATTTGTTTATAAAAATTTTAATTGTTATATTCTACCAAATATTATCAAATTTAAATATTTTGCCGCAAAAAATGTGTATAATAATGGATATTGTTAAGTTTTCAGTTATTTTTGTGATTATAAATGTCATTTGAAATTTGCTTATATAATTTATTTATCTAAATTTAAATTTTGATATGTATTACACCAAATATTATTAAATTTTAATATTTTTCCGCAAAAAGTGTTTATAACAATGATTATTGTCATCTTTTTAATTATTTTTTTGATTAAATAGCACAAAGAAAATTTTGTTCAGGTACCGCTAAGAACACTATTTTCAAAGCTTTTCATTATATTTGTTTATAACAACTAAATGGATTAATAAGAAAATTATTTATTTTCTGTGAGTGTCCACGCGCTTCCTGATGATGAACTTCAACTGAATTAATAGAATCCAATAACAATATCTAAATATTTTTGGTTAAAACTTAATTTTTGTAAATTGAAGTCTACTGTTATATTTTTGGTTCGGAATTCATTTCGTTTGTTGAAAAATCTACTATTTGTTGAAAAATTTAACTATTTTATTGAAAATTCGATCTTTTATTGGTTAAAAATAATTTTTTTAGTTGAAAATTCTAATATTTCATTGAAAATTCATATTTTTAAGTTAAAAATTCATTTTATTTGTTGAAAAGTTGTATTTTTTGGTAGAAATTAATCTTTTTGATTAAAAGTTCATCTTTCTGGTTGAAAATTCAACTGGTTGGTTGAATGTTATACTCTTTTGTTAAAAATACATTTTTTGTTGTTAAACATTCATCAATTTTGTTGAAATTCATCTCTTTGTTTGAAAATGTAACTATTTTGTTGAAAATTCTTATTTTTTGGTTGAATTCAATTGTTTTCCATTCAAGTGTAAATCTTTCTTAGTTGAAATATCAACTATTACATTTTTCGTTGACAATTCATCTTTTTTAGTTGAACAATCTTGTTTTTAATATTTCATTGTTAATATTTTTATTTTATTTCATTTACATATTTGTTTCAAATTTGTTTTTACATTCTCATCCTATAATAAGAAGGTATTAGATTTGTGTAAAAAATGCCCCCCCCCCCATTTTTTTCAAATTTTCATGTTTTGAGATCCCCTGAACCCAAAAAAACAGGTTTTTACAAAATGGCTGCCTGCCTGTTAGGCTGTAGATTTTTAGTTTGTTAGCACGATAACTTCAAAACGAATTAACGTATTGGATTGGGCTTTGTTATACTCTTTAAGTGTCCTAAAATGAAGGTCAAGTTCGTTAGCCAGCCATTTTGGATAAAAATTCAAAAAGTGAGCACATTTTGAAAATTTTTAAGAACACTTTTTTTTAATATTTAAAAATTCTATGGACGGATATAAATATTGCTTAAGAGGGCGAACAAAATATTCTCATGGCTTTTTTAGATAGAAGAAAAATTACCAGAGCAATAGCATTTTAAAAATTCCAAAAAACAAACGAAAATGAACATTTTAAGCCAAACAACGCACGATATGAAAAAAAGTCAGGAAAAGAAAAATGTTTCTTTTTGAATACCCTACAATATCGTTATGAGACTTTTTCAATTTTTTTTAAAAATCGAACATTCACATTTTTATTGCACAAAAAAATAATGAAAAATCAAAAATTCCATTTTGCGGTCAAACTATACAAGATACGAAAAAAGGTGATTTGACAAAAATTGTACACTTGAAAAATATCTACAAATTTGTTATTAATCGCTTTTTGATAGGACGCGTATTTTTTGTTTCATTTGTAAAAAACTGATTTAAGAATAAAATAAATTAAATTTTTGGACAAATGACGCAAACCGCAAAATAAATTTATAGACAAAAGTTGCTCACTCAGGAAAGAGCTACAAATTTTTCATTAATCATTTTTTGATAGAATGCGTAATTTTTGTTTCAATCGTGAAAAATAACATTAACAATAAAAAAAAAAATTTGGAAAAACGACGCAAGGTACGAAAAAAGATGAATAGACAAAATTTGTTCAACCAAAAAGATCTACAAATTTGTTATAAACTTTTGTTATAAAGATACATTTTAAATGAAACAATTAGCTTTCTGGGAAAACGATACACGCTACAATAACATGTTATCTAACAAAATTTATTTTTCGCCTAAATTACATTTACAAATTTTCTTAGAACCACTTCACGCTAGAATGCGTATTTTTGGTTCAAATCGTAAAAAATAACATTTAACATAAACAAATTAAATTTATGGAAAAACGAGACAAGTTGCAATAAAATGCATAATAACAAAATTGTTTTTTTATAGGATGCACACTTTTTCCAATCATAAAAACAAGACAAGGAAAATACGTATGTTTTTAATATCAATGCATATTATGAATTGTAATAATATACATTTACTGAAAAGATATAAAATTTTCACGGCAGCTGAAGATAAAATTAAATGCAAAATCAGGAACAAATATTAAAGTAATCATGATAAATAGAATTTGTAATTTATTTTGCAATATCAAAATAAGCAATCACAGGCCGATGCGACGTACAGAAATAAATGTAATATACATTTGATATAATAATGTTAAACATATAACGTAGAAAATTTCGCATTTTGGACAAAATCGAGTGTGAAGCACGAGGTACGTGATTAGAATGTATTGGTTAAAGCCGAAAGAGCTTTAACAAAAGAGAATTCACAATCACCAAATTACAGTTGGCGATGATTGGACCTTTAATTTTAAAAGGTCTGTGCACAAATGTGGGAGAAATACAAAGACCGAGCGCGCAGCGCGAGGTAAATACATTATCGAGCGCGAAGCGCGAAATGCAGCAGCCGCGCGCCCTAGGCGCTCTTAATTGTTTTAAATAAAAATGTAACTATTCCATTTTTGTTTTAGAATTGATATTTTTATTTCAAAATTCATCTCTTCTAGTAGAATATTTAACTGTTTAGTTGGAAATTTATGTATTGTGTTCAAAATTTGTTGTTTTTTTTTGCAGAAAATTAATCATCTTGGTTAAAAATTCATATTTTTGTTGGAAATTCAACTACTTGGTTCAAAGTTGAACTCTTTTTTCAAAAATTAACTATTTTGCTCTTAAGGCCAAGTGACGAGTGGGTCACGTGACCGGATTCCTACCTTACTGACACTTTTTTTTATTTGTAAACTTATTTTCACACGAATTGCCAAATCGAGTTGAAAATTTGGGATAATAAATAAGAAGCACTAAGAAAGGTGGGTCTGGTCCTAAATTTCAATAATCATGAAAAAAGCAACAAAAAAAAAATCTGCCCGCTTCGCGCGCGGCTCGCTTCGCTCGCAAATTTGAGCGCGCCTAGGGCGCGCGACCTTTGGATCTCGCGCTTCGCGCTCGATTATGTGTTCACCTCGCGCTACGCGCTCGGGCGTATTTGCATCGCGCTTTACGCTAGGCTCCTCTAGATTTTTGAATTTCGTGTTCGACTTCGATGAAAAGAAAAAGTTTGTTTGCAAATATTA